>VUYV01000106.1:1663179-1882963 GCA_008711295.1 Anarhynchus alexandrinus
TGAGCTTCTCGTCAATCAGCACACCCAGGTCCTTCTCCTCAGGGCTGCTCTCCAGCCATTCCCCTCCGAGCCTGTATTTGTGCTTGGGATTGCCTCGACCCAGATGTAAGACCTTGCACTTGGCCTTGTTGAACTGCATGAGGTTGGCTTGGGCCCACCTCTCCAGCCTGTCCAGGTCCCTCTGGATGGCATCCCTCCCTTCCAGCGTGTCTACCTCGCCAAACAGCTTGGTGTCATCAGCAAACTTGCTGAGGGTGCACTCAACCCCACTGTCCATGTTGCCGACAAAGACATTGAACAGTACAGGTCCCAGTACCAACCCCTGAGGAACGCCACTCGTCACTGCTCTCCACTTGGAATTACACATATCTTCACATATTTGGAATTATAAGACTTAATTGTTTATGGGTCTTTGTTGGGTGAAGAGGATGTAGAATGGTGCTTTTTGGACTTGTATTGATCTTTGCAATTAGATGTAATACTTCTGCCGTGCACGGGTGAAGGACAGTGTTCTTTGGTCAAATAGCTGTGGTTTTGCCTGTATTGCTGAGTGAATTTTTCTTTATGAAGTGTTGATTTCTGTCTGATGCCATGTGTTGAGGGTTAATAATGTTCCTTAAAAGAGTGATAATGTTTTGGTTTGGTTTGTTTTTAATTGTATATTAGGATCTATTGGTGGCTTGTTCTTTGCTGTGGGAATTGCCCAGTATGCTTTATTAGGCTACTTCATTCGTTCCTGGAGGACTCTGGCTGTTGTCGTTAACCTGGAAGGAACAGTCGTCTTTCTTCTTTCTCTGTAAGTTATTTTTCAAACTGATTTTCATCAAGAAAGAGGTCAAAAATAAGAAAAGAAAAAAACCACCACCAAAACAAAAAAAAACCTCCAATCAACAAACAAAACAATTAAGTCAAGGTGCTTTTCTAGAATGGTATGGAATGGTATGACTAAAGTGCTTCTCTCAACCTCTACCACCCCACGTTCTGTGCTTTCTTTAAATAGCAGTTCTGCAGTATTTGAAAATGTAAGTGTACATTGTATTGCATATGCATTGTTACTGTAGATGGGAACAGTCTCTAGAGTGGTGTAGAAGCACACCCCATCCCTTGAAGTGTTCAAGGCCAGGTTGGATGGGGCTTTGAGCAACCTAGTCCAGTGCAAGGTGTCTCTGCCTGTGGCAGGAGGGTTGGAACTAGATGATCTTCAAGGTCCCTTCCAACTTGAACCATTCCATGATTCTGTTCTTTAACTGGTATATGTAGATGATCTAAACTGTTATCTGATATGCTACAAGACACTATATATACACGTTAAGATACAGAAATGTTTTTGCAGTTATGTGATAACATGATGTTTCTCTTACAATTGTGGTTACACAGAAGGAGCAGCATCAAAATTGCTTGCACATACAGTCTTAAAGGTGACACGCAAAAGAGAAAATAGGCAGCTTCCTTTTATTTTTCAAATGTGATTGGGGAAGAATAGAAAAAAGGCTTCTTTATTAAGGTAGGAATTTTGTGTTTGTGGACTTCAGCACTGAAAGCTATATGATGCAGTGTGTTTTTTTCTTATATAGTTTCTGGCAGCAAAATCTCAGTAACTGAAAGAAGAAACTGACTTTAGCTGCTGTTTAAACATAAGGCTTTTTTCCTTCCAATATCTGTTTAAATTCAGTAACTAACTTTCTGAATAAAGCTCTTCGCTAAAGAGTCAACACACCCTTTCAAGGAAAGGTCTTCAAGGCTGTTCATGAGGTGAAAAGCAGAGATGACACTTATGATATTTCAAAACTTAAAGTGATTTTGGGGCCTTTGGCAAAAAACAAAAAACTTTTTCAGATTGATGTGTACATTTTTTTTTAAATGCTTTATGCTTGGGACTTCAGAGCTGTGCTCAGAGGCCTATCTTACTGTAATAAAGGATTTTTCAATTCCAAATTTCACACTACCTTTCTCCCACATTGTTTAAAATGTATTCTGTGCAGAAAATGCTATCAGATATTTTTTTTTATCACGGGGAAGAAAACATGTTCCTTTCTAAGCTCTTTTATAAAACCACAGATTCACTTTCCTTTAAATTTAAAGGAAAAATGTCACTTCTGGTCAGAAGTGAAAATCTTAAAAAAAGCTTCTGGCAAAAGGCTAAAGTTTAAATTAGTTTTGGAAATCTGAAAATAATAGAAGATGACTTGGTTTTTAGGCTGTATTGGAGTTATAGACCTATCAAGTGGACAGTGCACATGGCGAGCAAGAGCATGACCTTTGCACAGCTTTCTGCCTTCCCGTCTAAAGGAGAGAATTTGGGAAAAAGTTGGAAAATGAGGAACAGAAGGCAACTAGTTAGTGTTAGAAAAACATCCTGTGGTTACTTGTAGTAATATGATGCCTCCCTAATTCTGAATTCTCCTAAAACAGAGTCTTAATGATGCTGTAATTTGTAGTACTCTGTGTGTGTATATATGTATGTATATACTCAACGTAATTTCTTGGTATCTAAATTACATATGACTTACATTCTGTTTCCTTTTAACATGCTTTGTCTCCGTTTCAGTAAGTGAATTCTATACCTCCAGGGTTGTTTGAAAAATTCTTTTTTATACTGAAATGTATTTCAGCCTTATTTCCATAGACAAGTCCAACCTTATAGAAGAGAAAAGCCCTTAAGCTGACTGTGTATGTATGTGTGTTTCAGATTCATTCCAGAGTCCCCTCGCTGGCTCTATTCACAAGGCCGGCTGAATGAAGCGGAAGATGCCCTCTACCTCATTGCAAAGAGGAACGGCAAGCAGAAGTGCACTTTTTCATTAAAACTCCCGGCAGAGAGGAGCTGCAGAGAGGCTGGCAGCTTCTTGGATCTGTTCCGATATAAGATTCTCTTGGGACGCACCTTGATCATGATGTTTACCTGGTACTTGAAATACATTGTAGGCCCAGCTGTGCTACTGTTGCCTCTTTAAGCCTTTGAGAGAAGATGTTGCTGAGAATTGGCTTATCCTGCAGATTGTACTTAGTCTCAGCCTGTATTATTAGTGACACTGTACCTTGAAAGGATCCTTGTATACAAAGATCCTTGTATTATGGTATTCCTTGGTGCATTTCTAACATGAAGCCATTTTTACAGTCTAGTTCTGAGGTGTTTTATCTTTACATTTCTGTCATGCTTTTTGAGTCTCAAAATAATTGAGAACTATCTCCTTTCTGACCCTCAAAGGCTGCTGAGGTTAGTCATGCTGTCCCTCTCTTTGGCCCAGTGCTATGTGTCAGTACTTTCATTCACATGGGTTATTCTTTGTTTTGTGTGTAAGGAGCCCATTAGCAAGTGGGTGGCCTACCTTGTCTAACAAGTTTATTTTAAGAGAAAGTGCTGCCAATGCTAGCAGTTGCTGTGGTAAGGAGTAGGAACCCATGATGGGAACAGGGAGCAGGAACTACCTCTAGCCACTAGCAGAAATTTAACTCTTCAAAAGTGCCTATTTTGTTTCAGGTAGCTCTGCTAGCCCTGAGGTCTTTTACTGCCACTTTGAAATAAACCTTATGTTTGACATGCTATGTGAGTCCTCTGGCATTAATGTTCATACAGTTGCTTTTATAATGCATATATTTGAGGAATATGTATTGATTAAGAAAAAAACAAATGGAATTATTTTTTCAGCAGACAACACAGAGCTGTTTTCCTGTTGCTTTTCCAAATGCTTGATGTAGAATAGTTGATTTTTCTGTTCCTAAAATGAGATTTCTTGCAGAGTGAATTAGTGATCTGTTCCTTATGTCTCTATAAAGAAGATAGCCAGTCAGGGTTACAAACGAAAAGTAAAAAATCAGAACTGGAGAACGAATAAAACTGGACTAGGGTGTAGAAATTAAAAGAAGGCAGAAGTGTTATCTGAACTGTTTGAGAAAGGGTTTACGCACAATTGGAGAAGTATGGACTAAAGTGAAACCTGATAAAAACAAAAAGGATAAAGACATCATTTCTCAAGTCAAATAATATAATCATGATCATATTTTAACTTTATTCTGGTTTATGCGCATTATTCTTAAGTGTAGTCTTAAGCTTAACTGAGTAATAAGTCAGGAATTGAGTCTGTGCAGAGACAAAATGGTTTCTTTACCTAGAAAGCATCATACACTTGCAGAGAAACATTTTAGGCCTTTTTTCTGAAATACTAAATATAGTTTATAGTGTATTGTGCTAGACCAGTGCTTTGATTTGGCAGGCAAAGCAGCAGCTCTTGATTTCACTCTTTTTCTGTCTTTTGCAGGTTTGTGTGCAGCTTGGTTTACTATGGTCTTACCCTTAATGTGGGTGACTTAGGTGGAAGTATTTATGCCAATTTAGCCCTTTCAGGGTTGATAGAAATCCCAGCATACCCGATCTGTATTTACTTGATTAACCAAAAATGGTAAGTATGAAATTTATTGACCTGTTCAGGGTTTTGTTTTGTTACAATTGTTCTTAAAGATAGGTTTCCTGTATATTGTGTCTCCTAGCTTCTATCTGTTGTGCGGGGCTTCCTGCTTCAATGTTACTACTTTGTTATATTATCCTGGGAAATGCATTTTTATTTTGAAGTGCCATTAATATATCTTTATTTCAAATAACAACAGTTTAACTTGTTCTCAGTAGCTCACTTATTAATGAGCTGTCTAAATTTGGCTCAGGTAAGGCTGATCACCCTATCAATCGAACCTAGCTGTGCTGACTCCATGCTAACACAAGATGGCATTCTTCCCACCTCCGTCTGTAGTCCCCATTCTCACTGTTGTGTCAAAGCTGTTGCAACTAAACTGAACCGAAGCTGTGTGGTTTCGTGCAATAGCTGCCGTGTGCACTAGTATGTGAGCAGAGTTGTTGGTTCAGATATTTAGCCTTTTCCTGACCCATGATACTCTGGACAATGTCTTTCACTTTTTGTAGAATTCACCTCCCAGTCTCTTCTCTACGCGTCTCCTGAGGAGTTTTACAAACGTGCACGCACAGTGGGAAGCAAATCAAAATCCTAGAAATTGTCAGCCACTGCATAAAGACTTCTTGATGCTCGTGTTGTTAAGAGTGCAGTAGAAGCTTGTTTAAAAACAGTGTGAGAGGAAGCGTTTGTGAGAGATGGCATTCAGAATTTCCAACTGCAAATAAAGAGGCCACGTGAATTTAGAGGACTCATTGCTCTGCAAACTACAGCTCTAACGCAGAATAAAGCTTTGTTATCCTTGCACATCAGGTTTGGTCGGAAGCGAACATTGAGTGCATTTCTGTTCCTGGGAGGATTGGCTTGTCTTATTGTTATGTTTCTTCCTAAAAAGAAAGGTAAATATTTACTTTTGTTTCTGGCATGTGTGTTCAGAAATTGTAAACGCAGCATCCTAGAGCCTAAGAATTTGTTTGTTGCCAGTAGATAGGCTTATACCACATGCGAGTCTCAATTTTTGAAGCCAGAGGAGGTAACTCGCAGAAAGGATAAGTGGCAACCTTCCTAAGACCCTAACGAAAGCTTGCTAGAAAGGCTTGGATTTGAACTTTTGTCTTTGGATTCTGCCCTTTACTTCTGATCACATCAGTCACTCCTTTCTAGTGTTTCTGACTGAATCCCAAAGAACGATGTTTCTTGGGGTATCTCCATTAGCCAAGTGATAGGTCAGTGTAAGTAGTACCCGTGCAACTTCTATGTATCTCTCCAAGAGAAAGACCAATGTCAAAAGATCCTAAGAATTGAATCTTGGGGCAAGTTTCCATTTTTTCCTCACTGCTCTGTAATGTTCAAGACTGGTGTGATTGTGGTATTCATACTGTGGCCACATAACTTATAGTTCAGAGAGCATTCTGAAAATCTTCTGAAGCAAGGGTGAAGACACACAGTGAAATGTGTGTTTTGTAAAGATACACTAATGTTCATTTCTTCATTTTTGGCTGTTTTTCAAAATGATAGAAACAAAATGGTACAATGAACGATTTTTTCCTTTGAAAACTAGGTACATAAATTCATCTCGGCTTGTAAGATTTGTGCATGCATAACACCTGTCATAAGGAGAGAAAATGCTTCAAATATTTGAAACATGATTCAAAAAGATTAAACATTTATGATGAGAGTATGCATAATTTGCTCTAGATGGCAATGAATCTAATAGGTAAAACTTTTTTAAAGGGGTGCAACTGAAGTTTCCAGAAGTATTCCAGATGTTAGAGCCCAGACACTCGGAGATATTCTGGTTAGGCTGGTACCAGTCATCAAGTAGTGTTTGCATATCAGTCCAAGTATAACAGGTGGAAAGAAAGAGAATTTCAAAGGATACAACTGCGAGACCCCAGGAAAATCAGCTCTGTGCTGAACTGCCAGGAGCAAAGTAACTTAGGAAGTGAAATGGCTAACTGATCAGAAGTAAGCACCTGTCTCTACTACGTGTGATTTGTTCAAAGCAGTAATGGCTTCTGCTGTAGCCTTCCTTGGTAGGTGCTTCATGTGTGTTCTGATGTGCCTGGCATAAGCAAATAAGCATTGGCCATTCTGACAAAACTGAGCTGGATGGGATATTTGTTATAGTTCTGCATCTTCCTGCCTTGTTTTTCTTCTAAAGTAATGATGTTAGAAGCACATTGTTACTAAAAGAACTTCCTTACTTTTGAAAAATGTATCCATTATTCTTTTCTTCAACTTACCAACAGAGTTAGTTTAGTATTTTATTAGTGGTAGACTCAGAAAATGTTGAGTTTTAATTTCAGCTATTACTATGTTTACAGGATTTTTATCTTACCCTTCTAAAATTTGATGCTCTATTAGAGGCTTAATGCAGATTTTAGTGCTTTAAAGAAGTCACTTGCTGTAACACTGAGCACAAGGAAAGGAAAACTCAGTTTCTTTTTTTTTTTTTCCCGATATTGAGCAACAGTTCCACTCTGTAGTCTCTGGGACCGTACAGTCACTTAACCCAGTCTTTTTCTATTCGATTATATTGAATGCAGTGGAAACAATTTTGAGCTAGTAGCAAGTTTGTCATAAACTTAAAATCAATTTTTCAGTTATTTTTTCAGTGTTTTACATGGAGAATTTTCCTCTTTGTACAAATTTGATTGCACAGATAAAGGTAGTAAATCTGTAGACACAGAATATAAATTATGTTAGATGATTTCTGCAATTGCTGTCTAAAAGAGGGCTCCTTGGATTCTCCTGAGTTTTGAGAGTTCTCCTGAAGGTACAGATCACCTCTGATAAATACTGTCCTTTAATAGAAATACGCTTGGCTGTCATAGCAGATTCCTCAGTGGATTGCTTTTCAGTCCATACTGTTGTGCGATTAAAATGATTGCAGAGATGTATTTGAGTGCTTGAAAGTCTTACGAGGATCACGTTTTCTCTATCAGATACTGGAGTGTTTGCAGTAGTGAATAGTCGCTCTCTGTCTTTGCTGGGGAAACTGACAATCAGTGCTGCATTTAACATTGTCTACATCTACACATCAGAACTTTATCCCACAGTGATCAGGTAACACAACTTAAAATTAAGGTCTTCATTTTTCTGCTTCTCTTACCTGATCGTCTATTACTTTTTTCTATTAACTATACCTTTTCATTTGAGATTTTCAGTTACGTATAATGATTATCTGTAGCTTTATATGCTAAATTCCTTCCCTTATCCTCTCTTCCCTTTCTCTTCCCTCAAATTTGCAGTGTTCTCTTCAGACTAACCATATTCTTTAAACTGTGAAATAGTCCTTTGGCTGCTTGGTATGCTCACAGCCCCTTCTCCACTAATGAGGATAACAATAGTATTGCTGATATTTCTTTAATGAGTGATGTCTGTAACTTTTTCAGTGCTTTATAAACCAGACAACTCTATTAAACCTTCATACTTGCTTAACCAGCAACACTGAAGACGACTGGTCAGTAAACTTTGAAAAAGTAACTTGACGTTTCATAGGCCATAAGTAAGCAACAGTAAGGTTTCACTTGCTAGAGGCAAAAGTACTCTGTGCTTGTGCTGACAGAGCAGACAAAAGCATCTATCCTATGGGTGCAATTTTTAATAGATATTTTAACCAAGTATTATTGTTGATGATCAGCCACCAGTGAAACTATACTGTTATGTTTTTCATGGGTGGGCAAATAGGATTTGGATAAAGGAATTTAGCCAAAGTTTCAGGCAGAGACAAGACACATTAACTGAAATCACACCTTTTTGTGTGATGTGTATGTATGTTAGAATTCTTAACGTGAGGGGGATTTTTGCTCCTCTTTAAGCACAAAGCATATATTTTTAATTCCTGTTTTGGCATGCTTTCAGTTACATTTGACTTTTCTTTGCCAGTTAATGTGGTCAGGGTCATGACTAAGATTTGTTTTTCCTTGCTCAATAGGACTTTTCAAAATTCATAATTTCTCCTGTGCAAATGTCACTGATTAATGATTTTTGTTTTCTTAGGAATGTTGGAATGGGTGCCTGCTCCATGTTTTCCCGTGTTGGTGGAATCATTGCTCCTTTCGTCCCTTCATTGGTTTGTCTGAACTTCTCACTGTTATGTATATTTTTGTTTTGTGGCTCTGATCTATCAGAGGCTTACAGAGGTGGGAATATTTTGGATAAATTATGCATATAAACTAAGATATGTAAATTGCATGTCTTAATAGTATCATGGTAGGTCAAAGGCATTGCAATATAATCTGTGTGGTTAGACAAAAACGGAACATTTTTTTAGTTCAGAAGGTGTTTTAGCCCTATAAGAATTTTTGGACTTAGCTAGTGGACTTTAGCAATACAGTAATTTCAAAATACCAGGATGGTGATACCCAATTTTAAACCCTAAGTGAGCAAGAGCAAAAAACCTCACATAGTTAAAAGATCTACTGCATCAAGATAAAGCATATGGGCTCTATAACTCATATTTCTGAGAATGTATTAGTTTTACTGTCAATGTACTTCATTGAATATCCATGGATTATAATTATCAGCAAAGTAATGTAACTTTCAATGAATGGAGGTGATTATGTGGAGACCTGATATGCCTGCAAGGCTTTTGAGCACAAACTTCACAGCAGTCTGTCAAGACAAATAAAAATTCTTAAGAATGAAACATGGGGATGATACCATTATTTTCTGCTGTGTTTATAGCCTTATGTGTATGCAGGTAAAAGAGTGTGCCAGTTTTTCACACAAACTGCTTGCTGAGGTCAAGTGACAGTTCCTTTAATGTGACAGATTTCATGTGGAATAACTTTCCTCTCTGCCATTTGCCATCTTGTTATGTCAGGCAGAGGGCTAGAAAAAGGGCAGATGAGCACAGTGAACCTTTTAATCTGCAGAATGAAACATTGGGTAGTTGAGAGTGCAAGCACCTCTGGGGTACAACAGGCAAAGCCAAGACTGGTGCAGGTCTCCCAGGTAGATTTAATAGGCAGCTTTTATGATGTAGCAGTTGTAGCATCCATTATGTTGTATCTAGCATAGATTTGGCACTGCAGGAGATGCAAATCTTGGATCATCGTATTTGAAGGGGTCCCATGGAAGTGAAAATAGCTCTGTTTAAATAACAACTGAACACTGATTTGAGAAAGAATTAAGTATTTCTGTGTTTTGGAATTTCTTCAACTACTTAAATCTTTTTATAAGATCCCCATCTGGGGATCTTATAAAAAAGGTGGGAATGGGAAAAGTTAATTGCTGAGATAAGAAATGAAATGTTGTTCTTGTATTTGATCACAGCCTGTTATTTTCTCAATTTAGAATTGCTCTTTACTATACAAAGTGAGTTTTTGAAACAAAGAGCTAATCTTTTTTTTTTTTAATGAGCCTGCTTTACTGGTCATCTGAAAGTGGACACGTTTTGGACCTATATTGTAGATGACTCATGGTTTTGCACTCACCTTTCCCCAGTGCAGTTTTGCTTGTAACAAGCCATGTGAAAGCAGGGGCAGGCATCAAAGGAGGAGTATAAACATTGCTTAGGCTGTCAGGGGTGATGACAGGAAGGCCGAAGCTCAGTTAAAGCTAAAACTAGCAAGGAGCATAAATAGGGAATCCATCAACTAAAGGAAATTTAGAGAAAACGTTTAGCCTGTTGTTGAATGGGATGGACGTCCTATTGGTGGATTAGATGGATTAAGCTGAAATACTTTACGCTTTTGCTTTAGTCTTCATAGGCAAAGCCTGACCCCAAGACTCTGTGCATATCAGCACAGTTGCGGAAGCAGAGGGCCAGCAAACAGTGGAGGAGCAGTAGGTTCAAGAGCACTTAAATCAGAAAGTTTTCCATTCTATGGGATAGGATTCCCTAAGAGGTGGTGAAAGAGCTGGTTGTGATAGTAAGGCAAGTGTCCATCACCTGTGATAAACCATTGAAAGGTCGCTGATAACTGGGGGGAAAAAAGCTAATGCTATGTGCATCTTTAAGATCAGAAAGTGGATCCAGACTGAGCATCTCAAATTCAGTCTCTGGGAAGATCATGGGACATGACCTCTGAGTCTTGTTTCTGAGCATGTGAAGGCCAAGAAGGCAATCAGGATCAGTGAACTTGGATTTACTAAGGAAAATTCATTCTCAGCCAGTTTGATTTGATAGCCAGGCATTTCATCACAGAAGGTAATATAGATAAGGTAAGGGAGGAGATCAGGAAAGGCTTTTGTAAAGATTTTGATGTTGTCCTACAGCATTCTTGTTTGGAATCTAAGGAAGGTGTATCCTGGATGAAAGGAATACTAGATTTGAATGTTTTATGGAGCACCATGCTCAAAGGGATAGTGACAGGCTCATTATTTGGTGGCTAGGGACAAGTGGAAGATAAGACCAAATACATCTTCCTCATATTTTTAGAGGATGCAAAATAAGGAGGAGTGATTGACACACCAAAGGGTCGATCTTGAGTCCACTGGGACCTTTTGGGCCAACAGAAATCCCATGAAGGCCAACAAGAAGAATAAAATTCTGTCTCTGGTGTGGACTAATTACGTAGTACAGGTTGGGAACCAACTGGCTGAGGAGCAGTCTTGCTGGAAGAGATCCAGGTATGACAGTGGATGACAGAGCAGTGTCCTCTCATCACAAACGGGCAAACTTCACACTGAACTACATCAGGCCAAATTCAGTATGTGGCCCATAGATTAAGTTCCCTCCTGGTTCTAGAGGGATGTTGAAAAATCTGGGGAGAGTCCAGTGGAGGGTAACCAAGATGGTCAGAGGCCTAGAGCACATGGCTTCAGATGAAAGCCTGAGGGAATATTGCACCTTTGATCTTCCCAGCAGTGTGGAACAGTTTAGCAGGGGTCAATGGCCACAAGTTTTGGCTTGGGAGTTGGATAGGAACTTTGGAAAATACTCTTTTTGAGAGGCTTAATGCAGCCCTGGAACAGTCTGCTTGGGGTGGAGGGGATGGGAGATCTCCATGCTTGGAGTCTTTTCAATACTTGGTTACACAAAGCTATGAATGACCTTGTCTAGCGTTGACTGTATTTGTGCTTAGAGTAGGTGGTTGGCCTTGATGATCTCAAGAGATCTCCTCCAACCAGCATGTCTGTGATTTTGTGATATCTCTTCCCTACTACAAAGTGATGTTGCGTTTATTAAAAAGTACATGTCATGGACAAGAATTGAGTATAAATTCCGCAGGCATTTCTTTTAAAGTCCATCCCCAAATCTGTGTGGATCTAATAGTATTGATAAGATACAAATGAGAATATTGGTTAAAAAAAACAACAGAATTTGTAATTTTTATGCTAAATATGAACACGAACACTTACCAGGTGGAATGGTTAAGTGCTTTAATATGAAGTATGAACCAGAGGGAACCAATCTCAACCTCACTCTCTCTGTTCTTTTTTCCAGAAATCTGTACAGTGGTCTCTGCCTTACATTGTGTTTGGAGCGACTGGTCTTTTGTCTGGGTTCTTAAGTTTATTGTTGCCAGAGACCTTAAACAGCCCTTTGCTAGAAACTATTTCAGACCTGCAGGTATGCTCATACTGGAGACTGGGTGATGAAGCCATGTCATTGCAAGCCCTAGATGGCTCACAGGTATATTCATATTTTTTTTTCCTAGTACTTTTCTGTTGTGTTTATTTCAGCTGTCAGTTTGAATATGCCACTCTAAGTAGATTAGGATAGTGATTCTTGGCCTGTGGAGGATAGGCCCCGAGCAGATACAGAAGATAGTTTAGTAACCTTACCATCACGTCTGAAATGTTGTCTGGAAACGCAGGCTGAAACATAGCTGCGTTAATTCATCCCTTCAAGGCCAAAAGCATATGATATCTTCTGTTGGAATAAAGGACTCAGTGGTGTCTGTGCCTCTTTGATCTCTAAGATGTATTGCTGCAGCATGCTTCGTGCAAAGCTGGCCATTGAAGTTTGAGAAGCCTTAGATATTAAAGAAAACAGAAGCCTGTTTGTGAAGGACTGCTCTGAAAGGCAGTATGCTGTAACTGTGCCCTGACATGCACTGACTGTTCTGCAATGTCAATTGTTAAGTCTATCCTAGAGAGTCTTTAAATAGGTTAGAGCTAGACTAACCTCTCTGATTTGTCCACTGTTGATTCTGGGAAATGAGCTTCTTTGAAAACATTGGAACTACAAAACTCCCAGGCATAAGCATAAACAAATGTGGCAGCAGGACGTTTTTCAGTGAGGTTTCCCTGAATGTTGTTTTTTCATATCGCTTTATACTTCATTTTGTCAAACTCCTGGACACCTCTTGAGGTGCGTACATCTTCCAGTCGTATGGAGGTTTTCTTACATGGCTGCTCCTCTGTGAATAGAGGGGGATTAGAGAGAAGTAGCTAGAGAGCTGGAAGCAGGTGCATGAATTTGGGTAAGGCTTTAATGTTTAAATCCTGGTCCCAAAATTTTAAGTATCAATAGACTAATAAAAATTGAGTAAGTGGTCAGAAGACTTGAAGGGCAACTCAAAACAAAAAATGTTAGCTGTCCCATTAGGCTGACATGAAACAGGATCTTTATAACACCTTTTACTTTCATTTGATTAATTTTTGGTCAAGCAGTCTGAGATTAACAGGTAGTCATAAACTTATTTTCACAGAAATCAGGAGGCAGAGTAACATCTATTTCTAGAATGGGAACGGTTGCTTCCTTTCAAAGGCTTCAACATATTGCCTTGTTTACCAATTTTAGCTGTAATAATTCCTGACAGGACAGCACAGTTTAGTGACAAAAGCACCCTTGAAGAAAGCTGAAAGAGGCAGCCCTGTAACAATTAATTTTATACTTTAGCTACTGTAGGTACACACTTTATAAACATTTTTAACCATACTGGATAATGTGTTATGGCACCACGTTCTTGCTGGCTGCACGAATCCATCTCATACACTTACATCAAGTTTACAGCAGCTGTTATTTTGGTAATTGTATCATTATTACATCTTAACTGTGCAGATGGCTTACTAACAAAAAACAATTCTAGCAAACAGTGCAGGTGTTACAACTTACAGGGGGGAAAGTTGCATTTTTATTTTCCTTTCTAAACAAGTAAGGTCAGTGTTGCCCTTTGGGGTGACAAGTATTGTCGATCTATCAGTATTTGCACAACTCTGTTCACTTTGTCAAGCAGTCTTCTCAGGTTTAAATCTTCCCTGCTTGCACTTCTGCAGGCTACTTAAATCCCAACCTGAGCAGGATCCACAAAAGAAAAAAAAAAAAAACCACTTGAGAACATTCTTCAGGAACACTTTTCCCCAGATGGATTAAAATTATTGAATCCAAATGAAAAAAAAAAAAGTCCTTGGTTCAGGCCTGAAGTAATCCTGTAACTTCAGTGAAGTTGTATCTGGAACGTCTGTGACACATTAGGGCTTTATTTTAAAGCTCACAAAGAAAGCGCTGATAAAATGGAAAGCTGTTAAACATTAACCCTATTTGACAAGGCCATGGAGAGGTCTTACAAAACTGCTGTAAGAAAGATGTAGAATTTATTTGGCATACCCTGAATTCCCCCTGTGGAATCCATTGTCCTTTTGTACCACTTTCAAGATAACATGCATTATGGTTGCACAGAATGGAGTTTTTGTCCCTGTTAACATACGTGAATGTGATATTCAAGTTGGACAGCATCCAGTGATAGCCTGACTTTCCTCAAATAATTTTAGAAATGCAGAAAAAAGCATAACATGATTTGCTTTATATCTTCTGACAGGTCTTAGTGCTTAAACTGTTTGAAATTCCTTTGCAGTTAACACACATTGCTGTAGCAAAACTCCTCTGAAGACAGATCTAAAGCTGCAAATTTTGCTTGCATGGTACTGTCAGTCAGAAACATGTTTTCCACTTCTCTATTTTTCACCCTCTCTCTCACCCTGCTTTGCATATGACTAGGCAGACAGAAGTCTTAGCGTGGATGCAAGCATACTGGAAAAAAAAAATCCTAAATACTCAAACTAGGTTGAGTTTATACTAGCAAGAGAATCTTTTTAACTGGACTAATCTGTATCAGTTCCATGGAAAAGTGCTACACTGGCCAAATAAAAATCAGTTTGCTGTAATAGCTGACTTTAGTTTGGGTGCATGATGTTATGTTGTTAAAAGGACCCTGGCTGGAGTAAGTAAGTCTATGATAGGGAGTTTACTTTCTGAACATAGGAAGTGGTAAAGTTTTTCCCCTTTTCCATAACACCTTTAGTTAGCATGGCAGGGGGATCTTTTTAACTAAACTTGCACAGGAAAATGCCCGTGCTCCACATGGAGAAGTAATAATTCAGGATGGAGAAACTTTTTACCTTATCAAGTAATCTGTGTGTTCTGAGCCTCTGTTTCCAGTAGCTCAGCACAGAGTAGGGACCTTAGACTTAAATTAAGAAAGCTGAGTAGATTATCGCTTCAGAACCATTCTAGCCGGTCTCTCTCCTACACGTGTTCTCTAGTGTACTGATGGAGCAGAGAAAGCCCATCTCTGTAAAAGAAATTTTGAAGAACCAAGGACACAAAGAAATATTAATTTACATAATGTCTTTTACAAAGTTTTAATACAGTGATTTGACCTGTCTTTTCTTACTTTTTCTCTACCAGCATTCCAACAGAGGTGTAATGGTTCATGCTTACATATTTTGAGATTGATTTAGTGGCTTCTGCACTAACCAATGACTTCATTTTTGTTTCTAGTCTGGAGACAAAGACAGTTCTGCAGGGAGTGGAAGTGAAGATGAGGAGTTTTATGATGCCAATGAAGAGACTCATATGATCAAGTAGTGAAAAGAAGAAACACTGGACTATTTTATGCCTTTTTTTACTTGTCCAGTCAGTCCAGCTGTAAGATGAGTACTGGGGACCTCGCCTGTCAGGGAATGTAATTGGGCAAGTCCCTGTGTTTTTCCTGGCAAGGAGAGGGGTTTGAGTACTGTTCAGACTAATTACACCGCTGATGGTCTCCATGTGAGACAGCTGTTCAAATTCTTGTGGTTCAGAATGACAGTGCATGGACCACATTTGAAGCCAGGTGAGACAGCAAGGGTGGGATCATGTATTTCTGAAACCTAGGAAATTACCTAGGCTTAGACAGATTTGGACAGATCACCAATGCACAGGTTTATATTTTATTTTCAAGGTGGTTCATTTTGATTCAGTATAAATTGATAAATTTGAAAACGTCCACTGATTATTTTTTTTTTCTGTAAAGTGAAAGTGGTCACAGAATGTGCTGTCTGCTACTCCAATGGGAACAAATTCCCATTGTAAATTGTATGTTAAAATGGCTTCTGCATATTGAGTAGGGGAGAGGCAACTGTGAACACAAGGTTTCTCTCTCTGCACACACGCACCTGTGTAGAGTTACAGCGTGCAGCTGGTTAGTCATGAGCTGTGCATTAACTTAGTGATAGTGGAAGGCCAGGAGGAAGGACTACAGGAAAAGAGCAACTATAAAGCCTGCACACATAAAGGACATTACTGATTGATTTTTTTTTTTTCCTTTTCATCCACCAAGCATTTTCTTGGGCTGTCTTATGCATACATTTACCACATGTTCCCCACATCTCAGCACTGCTGTTTATAGCTTTGCCTACTTTTCCCTTGTCGTCACTTTGCCATAAATATTAAAGCTCAGCAACTTCTCTGTGCAGTGAAATAATTCTGTGAAGGGTATAATTTCATGGGTGGGACATAGGTGAGGTATTTATCACATAGTGTGTGTGAGGTGTGTGTTATAATATATAGCTCACTTTTGTGGACCTATCTGTCTTTATTTCTGGAAGAAACTTAACTCTGAAGTGGTAAGAGGAACCATGGGTTGCTGTTACACTTTGGGGATTATTGCCAGGAAGCTGCTACTATTTATTTAAAATCCTTGTGTGTAGATAAAGTTCTCATTTAAAAAAAAAAAAGGGAGGGGAGGGGCAAACGTGTTTGAGACAACATTTGGTTATTTGACGTTGTTTCTAAACCAGGTGGTTGCTCAAGCACTTGGTTACTTGACCTTGTTGAGGAAGACAATTTCATTCTCCTGCTTACACTGAACTTTCTGTAAGTGCTTTGTTAGAAGGATATGGAATCTTGAAATACGAAACATGAACATATGAAATGTTCCAACTACAAAGATGAGGCCTCACAAGGATTCAGTTTTCTTGATTACATTGCCATCTTCATCCTCCAATTTGTGACTTTCTATTTATTAAGATTGATTCCCATAAAATGTTTGCTAATATTTATACTTGGAGTTCCTAGAAAATGCCACACAATGGCAGCAAGTATATTGCCAGGCTCGCTAGCTGTTTTTGTGGATCTTAGACTGAAAAAAAATGGATTTTAAAAAACCAAAAAGCTGACTGCTGAATAGTTTCTGATTAAACTGGGAAGTTCCTTTACTCTGAAAGGAAGTGCAAGTAAACAGCATCTGGAGTTTGCAGCTAGCAGCTTGAACTTTGCTCGCTGGGAACTATAATGCTGAGCAATGTGCAACTACCCTGATTGGTGCAGGGGGCAGCCCAGAGACTGTGGACTCACGCAGGCAGTACTCCCACTTGGCCTGAACTTGATCCAGGCATTGACTGTGAGCAAAGTTGGGAACTTCAGTCCCTATGGACAATGTGTCAGTATTGTTGTGATTTTTGCCCGTGTTACGAGCTTCACTAGAAGAACTCCAGCCTGCAGCCTTCACTTTGTTTTTTTTCCAGACTGTTGAATAGTCATTGTAGATGTGGCAGGGCACTTTTAAACCCAGCTGGAGAGTCTTTCTGCCTTATGTGGCCTTTTTGTATGCAAGAAAATTGTTCCAAATAAGGTACTCGTAAATACTTGGAAAGATTGAATCTATTTGGTCAAAGAATTTTTTTAGTTTTGCATTCACATTTTGAATTATAGACAGCTGGAAAAAGTGACTTTTTGTTTTGTTGCTGATGGCATCTAAATAAATAAAACCTGCTTACTTAGAAGCATACAGTGGTAGGTCTGGCAGTATTAACATGCTGCCAAGACCCAACAGTTTTTTTAGGTGTTTACTGCCTCTGTCCCTCTTTAAACAGTAGATGGAGTAAGTCTCCTGAGAGGCAGACCGGAACTGTTAGCCTTCTTCCCTCCATAGTCTTACTGTCATTATCTGCTACTGGCAACCCTGGTCATGCCACGGGACACCTCAACATAATTTTCATTAGAACAGTAGGATGCTGTAATGGTTCAGGTGGAGGAGATCACTCTTTGCAGGACCTGGTCTGGATTTTGTGACAGTCCTCAACTTGTAACTTACCTCTCTGCTCATGCACTTCTATATCATAAGTGTACATATGTAAAACTGCAAAAACAAGACTGAAGAAAACATCAGCATTTTTTTCCATAAAAGTTGCAGCTCTTTTTTTAACCTTATCTGTCCTGTGTTTGCACCTTTAGAATTTGAAAGGGCAGTATCTTTTTTGTGTCAACCATAGGAACTCTCTACCGTTATTCTCCCTGGCCAGTTAATTCAGAAATTTTATAGGAGAGAATCCCTCCAGGAGGAGCCCAGCAATGTAGTATCAGGCTTCTTACAATTACTTGCTCTCCCCTTGCGTGTTCTGAAGTCCAAATCCATTGGGTGCATTAAGTTTCTTTTCAGAGAGGTTTGTTTTATAAGAACTGGGCTTCTGGTACAGAAGCCTGTAGGATCACTTTTTTCTTACCCATAGAGAGTAGTGCTTTATAATATTGAGATACTTGTGCTATATCTAGCATTCACAGGGGAGAAATGCTGCACAGTGTTTTGTAGCCTTTGTGGTCAGCATTTTCTGTATCTAGATGGAGTTATTGCTAAGCAGTTCTTCAGTTGAACAGTGCCTGCTGTTATGGGTCTCACAACCATGTTACTTGAAAGCCCAAGTCAGAAGGTCAGAAAACTTATAAGTTTGAAGTTATATGTAAGCAGTCTGTCTAGGCCCAATTAATAAATCTCAGTGTTTGGGCAGTAAGTTTGCCCTGAGGAGCTACTGGAGAGCAGAGGCTGATACAGCACTAGACATACCACATTTTAAGATATACTGTAATCCTAAGAGTCTGAGACCCAGAATCCTTGATATAGTTCAGTAAAGCATGACAACCTTATCCCACATTTTTTGCTAGAGTAGCTTTGCATACTAAGCATCCTGTACTGTTAACTGATTTTTGCGTTGTGCAGGCACTAGGATACCTACCCCCAAGATGGGAATTCCTTCCCTGGATTCCTTTGGATTTTGTAGCAGTCATTTTTTTCAGCCAGCTTACTTGATGGGATTATGCTAGAGATGAAACAGGCTTTCCCATGGTGCTGACTAGTTAGATCTTAATACTGTCTCAGGTGAGGTATGTTTGGGATTCTGCTATCTGGGAACTTGACAAGTGATAATTGAATACAGCTAGGAGTGAAGAACGACAGGCCATGTGAGACAGCATGGAGGAGAACTAGCTGGAGGGAGTCAAAAGAATAGGGTATTCAACAGAAACGCTTTAGGGCAAGGGTAAGTGAAAACATGAGATAGTAGCCATTGGGCGGAAACACCCTTCTTATGCTTGTGTTGACTTGAAGTTTCTCCATTCAGAGCTAGCATTGGTTCGAGGATGTCTTATTGGGGACACCAGTTTCATCATTTCCTTAATGTCAACTTTGTTCATCGCTACTACTTTAGTGATGAAACATTTCTTTTGATCAATGTAAAATGTGACATGCATCAGTTTTCTTTTGGACTCAGCTTTTCTATGAGATGGCATGTCACTAAAATTGTTAAAATGTGTATAACTAGATATAGCTTAATTTGCCAGCTTCCCTTTAGAAAGATAGGAAGATTAGAATAATTTGGTGCATTTTCGTCACACAACTGATACTTCAGCCTTCTAAAAGGATTTTACTACCTGGCTATTTTTGATAGGCTAATGAAAATAGAATAGGGAAGTGATTTGACAAGTTTACAAGATGAATTAAGTGGAAGAAAGATAGCTACATAAGAAAACCTCTGTGACAGATCTAAATGTAGAATTAGACGGTGAACAAATTTATACAGAATTTTTCCATGCTATGTACTTTTAATGCCTTGTCCGGTCTCTTGTAGCCTTCAGATTTTCCAGGTGCTACTGTTACTTAAGTCTAGTAGAGGCTGGGTAAAATGTTCACCCTGACAGTCTGAATTTACTGAACTCTCTCATCTTATTTTTGGTATGACTTTCTTTTTCTGTCATTTTGAAAAAAGCTCCTGTATTGCCTAATGGGGAACAGATTTTTTCTGTTCTAATTTGAAGTGCCTGTTTTATAAAAGTCGTCTTTAATTTCCTCAGTCAACTTGATATGGGACTGTGTGTAAAGTAACATCATAGAATTGGATTATATAAATGCCAAAGACAGTTTTTGCTGGAAAGCAATGGTCCAAAACTAGTTCTAGCTGCATTCATTTGGAATTCTTCCATGCAACCTGCTAAAACTGGTATTTACAAGCAGCTCTGGAGCTTTAGGGGACAGAAAGAGAGTTACCTTTGTTTGCTTGTCTTTCATTGGTTGGTTCACTTAAGTAGCTTTTGTTTCTGAGAAATCAAAGAAATTAAATGAAGGATTTAAGATAAAGTATAGGTTTTGTAGAATATGCAGAATTTATACCATGTAGCCATTATAGAAAAATCTGCAGAGCCTGTTTCCTTCTGAGTTGCAGATGTCAAAACTTACTCTAAGACTGAGAAAACCTGGTTAAAAACTGCATATTGGAGTTCGTTAGTTCATTCATCAGCCTTACAAATTAGCATTGCTAATAACAACTTGCGTGGAGCTTCATAGGATCTAGCAGATTTTTTATAAAATGCACAGTCTGTTTGAGGCTTTGCTAAATAATAATGTTTGGAGTTTAAATCTCTAGCACAACTAAAATTCACTGCTGTTCAGTCCTATCATGGTTGCTTGTTTGACGGTAAATAGGCAGGTGGTGAAAAGTTTGTGCAGCAAGAGCTGGCTGCCCCCACAAAAATGGTTTAAAATCTCCAGTGTGTATGCAGGATGAAACGGGACCGTGGGGTGTCAGGGTCCTGTCATACATAGCAAGCTTATAGAATGGAATATATTTAAATAAGTATTTTCCCACCCTCATTTACAAAAGGTTTGTAGAGGAAAAAGGTCTTTAGCATGCATGTTACTGCTTCCCACCAGTAAATCTGAGGTGCTCATATTATACCTCCTCTATCAGGAGGCAGCAAAAAGTATGGCAGTAAGAAAACCTTTGCCAATATTGAAAGTTATATTTACTTAAAGATGTCCCATAAGAGGTATCTGGCACATCTGTGTTCAAACAAAATGTTTTTAAATGGTGGAAACTTGATTGGGAGACAGGCATTTCTGATGTTAGTTTGTAGGGGGGAAAAAAAATCAGTGTTGCAGACACTGGTGAAAACTGTTACAGAGCAGACAACTGCTGGCTGATTTGTGACAAAAGAACTTACGGTGGTTGCTGTGATTTCAAGTATGCCTCTAAGTCTGGTTTTGAGTATTTGATCCTTGTCACTCCCCAAGGTCTAACCCAAATTTTATTTTGTTCTTGTTAAAATTTGAGTAAGTCATGTAGACATTGGAAATATATTTTTCATATGGATACTTTTATTGCACTACCTTTCCTTCCTGAATCTAATAATACTTTGATTTTTTTTTTTTTAAGCTACCTCTTTATGTTGAGCTTTATATTCAATTGATTTTTAGGAAACTACAAAATACTTCTTTTTTATTTATGTAGGAATCCATGACTTGAAGGCCACAAGTCCTCCTTCTGTTTTTCTTAAAGGTCTTTTAAATTTAGTTAAAAGACCTCAGCTTTTGAAGGAGCAGAATAATTACAGACTTAGAACATGGATTCTCCTGGGTGCGCTGTTTGCTTTTAGAAGGGCCAGAAAGCCCTTGATTTTATACTAACCTCAGTTGAGGACATGACTTTTTGGGGGCAATAAAAAATTTTGAGTTGGGGAGTTTTAATCAATTTAATTTATTGGCAGTTAAAGAGCTTTTTAGTTACTGGTTTTGGTATTGAAAGAAAAAAGTAATAAAACACTTACGGAAAACACTGCTGCTTTCTTCCAGACACCACTCTTCTCTCTCCCCCCATGCTATCCCACACCCTGCAGTGTTTTCCAATTCCTTGGCTACATGTCCCATGGGATCAGTCTTATGCTGTTCTTTCACTGCTCCTTGTTTCTTATTTTGTGTGTTTCTTCATCAGCCGCAGTCCCTTTAGAGTCGTAGCTCCATCTGCGTCTACTCTCAGCCTCTGCTCAGGCTATGATTTTCCTTTGGCATTTCTCCTGCTCAGCTATCTCTCCTTTCTGCTCCTCTTGTGCTGTCATGGTCTTATCCTTTTTTCCTCCTGCTGCTGTAGCACTGTAATCTTTCTTGGCAATAACTGCCCTTTCTTAAACATGATTTTGCAGAAGTGCCAGAAACTCCTCTGACAGTGTTGAAGTGCAGTGGGTGTCACAGAGTGACCACTGTGCCCAAGAGGCAATGGACACTAACTGAAACACAGGAGGATCCATCTGAACATAGGGAAGAACTTTTTTATTGTGAGAGTGACCAAGCACTGGAACAGTTTGCCTGGAGAGGTTGTGGAGTCTCTATGCGTGGAGATATTCAAAAGCTATCGACATAGTCCTAGGCAGCCTGCTTTAGTAGTTTGCCCTGCTTGAGCGAGGGGTTGGACCAGATGACATCCAGAGGTTCCCTTCCAACCTCAGCCATTCTGTGATTTCTGTGCTGCCTGTTGCTGAGCTGGCAGGGACCAGAACAGCGCAGTCCCTGGCCTCTTCCCACAGAAGACACCCTGCAGCCCCCTCAGTGCTCAGTACATGTCTGTACAGGGTTTTCTTCCAAATCAAGGCCTTACAGTTTGAGCTGACAGTTTTTGTGAGTGGTAGTTGGTACTGCATTCCCTTTCTGTGTTATTGTTGTCTTAGGTCAAGTAAATGAAACTCCTAAGGATATAATCAGACATTTATAGCCAAGTTCTGTGTCTGGTTGCATTTGCATCCCTGCTGATTTCAGAAGACAGAACTTAGATCTCCAGTTGACCAGAGGAGCAGCCAAAGGGGTAAACTACTTTCTGCTCAACCCTTCATCATCATGAAAACAAATGTTTGTACAGTCTCTACACCCTGTAGATCCTCATGCCAGTTTAATTTGAATGAACAATCAAAAGTCCTTGCCAATTGAGAGTTGAGTAACAGGAAAGTGGGAATAGGGGGGAATAGATTCACTGCTTCAAACAAAAATCAAGTTGTATATAGTTGATGTGTGTATTTTTAAATATTTAATTTGGATTACTTGAATACTAGGTGTTATGAGCCTTCCTATGTTAAAAAGAGGACTGATATATTTCAGAAGTACTTTCTCTGTAACTGTATTAGTGTGCTGTTGTTAACTCAGTTGTACTGCTGAAAAGTCTGTTTTTAGAATACTTGATCTGAGAAGTCACAACTAAAGACAGCATAAGCTTTTCCACAATAGACCTTTTATGGTGATATATTCATATGTTCTGTGAACAGCTGTTGGATCCATCTTTTTAAGATGTTCTTTGCCATAGGTGAGGGGCCATAACAAATGTTGAGATATTCACAATAGTTGCACTTACCTATTCTGTTTTTGTAATGTATTTCCTATGCATACCGCCTTACCTGTATGTACTGTACTTTACTAGAGGTACAAACAGTAAATATCAGGTTCTTAATTTATAAAATGTAAATGAGTTTTAAAAATAATTCTGTAATACTATGTATTTTCCAGTGATATCTATCTTCTGAGAGGGTGATGGTGGTAAGCCCAGGTGAGTTTAGTCAAAATTAATATTGGTGGTCTTTACATTCTCACTTAATTTCTGAATGATTTTGGTCATTTGAAATATTTTTCTTTTCTTTCAAGGTTTTTGTAGAGGCTAACCTATGTTAGTGAGCCAACTTTTAGGTGATTTGTAACAGCTCTGATACTGCCTCTGACTCATACAGTTCACATAATGTCTTTGTAACTTATTTTGTGCCTTTTCTTCCCCTGACACAAAATCTCTCAATAAAAACAAGCTCTTTTGCAACACTGCAAACCTATTTTATTGCACTAATTTTTTTACTTGTCTGACCCTTTTGTTTTGTTTTCTGGAGGGGGCTGAAGCTCTCATAATAGAATAGATATTTATAACGGACTGCAGAAGAGAATTGACAAGGTGGAAAGCAGGTCATTTCGGAATGGCAGTGCTACAAAGCGCCTGGGAAACTGGGACTGTCAGTACTAATCAATATATTCCACCATATCTATCACAAATCATTTCTAACAAAAACCGGCACCCGTGGAATGTGAGAATCAATTTACTACTGGCTTCAGTTGTGCTGATTGATGTTGAAAGACTGCAAACACTTTGGGGGGTTTAGCATGGCAAAATGTCTGTCCTGGTGTAACTAACACTTGTACAGGGGGAGTGCCCACGAACACTAGTTGGCACTTAACACCCCTTCTTTGTACTGCTATGCAAAACCACAAAAACACAGGCCTTGTCCTCTGGGCTTCTGCCTAAACATCCTGGCAGGGAATGGCAGAATTTGAACGTTTGTCTTCATTACCTGGAAATGAGGTGATAAATAGCTTGACTGCGTTTTCTGTCCCCTGTCCAGTGACAAAGAAAATATTGTCTGAACCTGAAAAAAGTGACTGGGGGAAATAGGGATCAGTGCTGTATTTTAAATTGCTGGGTACCAGAGCTTTCATATGTCTATATGCTTTAAAAAAAAAGTAATTCAAAGATTCTTCTTGAATAGCTAGTCCCTTGAGCAGATGCCGAAGCACTTCATCTATCAGTATTTTAAAGTGTATATACTAAAGAAGACAGGTGGTCTACGTGGTAGATAATATTACCAGACCTTGTGTTATGTTACATTTTACTCTTCGTCAACATGGAGCTTGGAACAATAATCCAGCCAGATGCTGTATTCGCACGTCCTGGGCACAGACCACTGCTAAAGTCATCCTTTGCTCTTGTATTGCTTACTGCAAAAGAAAAATGCAACCATCTTAAGTATCTTTTCTGATTAATCTGTCATATACTTTCTAGAATCTCCTGAAGCTTTAAACAAGGTATTTTGAAGTCTTTTGAACTCCAAGTGTTTTAATTAGCAGCCTTCGTAGAATGAGTAATTAGACCCTATGAAGCATATACCAGCATCTAAAATCACTTATATT
This sequence comes from Anarhynchus alexandrinus, assembly GCA_008711295.1. Lineage (NCBI taxonomy): Eukaryota > Metazoa > Chordata > Aves > Charadriiformes > Charadriidae > Anarhynchus > Anarhynchus alexandrinus. The sequence continues at coordinate 1,687,778 of VUYV01000106.1, forward strand.
GTTCATCCCTTGATCTAAAGTTACCAGACAAAGGCCACCTTTTGTTCTTGTTATTTCCAGTTCTTGTGAGCCTTACTCTTATTTCTGGTACTTGAGATACTTGGGATTTTACTTTAGTTTTCATTTTTGCTGCTGTTTCACCATAGAGGTGGTGATTGAAGGCCCTGTTTTTCAGATGTGTCTCATTACATGCTCAGTGTAGTTCCACCTATAGCCATTCAAATTTGTTGTTCCCTCCTCTCTGATATGTCTCAACTACATACTGCAGGAAACTGGTGGCCTAAAGCACTTGGTGGGTTGTCGTCTGCATGAGGATAAGGAGTGGTTTTGTAAGCAGCCACTGGATATGACAATAATATCTCCCATACCCCAAGGGCTGATTGATGTTGATGCACCTTTCTGTGCACCTTTCTTTTGAAACTCTGTTACTTTGGGCTGCTGTTAAATGCAGCTTTGCCTCCCTGTGCTTTGTTTGGGGCCTGGCTGTATCTTGCTGTAACTGGAGTCTGTTTGACTACCAAGCCATTGTGTTGTCCTCTTTGTTGGGCCAAGATAAGGAAAACCAGGGTGAGAGACAAAGAATGGGGGAAGGGGCCAACAAATTACATATGGGAAGGACCATGGTTCACAAGGCTGTGAGAATTTTATTTTATTTTATTTTTAGTCAGTGTAGCTCTAACCTTTGTTGTGATGCTTCTGCTGTCAGACATGATGCTTCTACTGACAAGAGGAAGACGCTTCTGGAAGTCATTAAAAGGGAGGCGTGGAACTAAAGCGCCATTCCTTGAAAGCAGGGACCTTTTGAGAAACGTTCTTGTCCCTTGCCAATAACAGCCAGTACTGGTGTTGAGAATGGCAGTCGTGAGTGTTGCCTACCAGTTGCCAAGCAGCTATCAGGCAAAACTGCTTGGTTCTTCCAAACTGCACCAGGCTCAAATTTAACTAAAGTTACCTTACTTCTGCTAGAGTCAGCAGTGCGCTTCTGAGAGAGACTCAACTCTGCCTTTTCCAGCATTGTCATCTTGCATCTTGTTGGCTACTCAGAGACAAGACAAATACTTGTGATCGAATTCTCTCTGTCTTGGTGAATAAAGGTTTCTAATCCTGATCTGTTACTTATTTAAGAGCACCTTCAATGAACAATTCTTGCTGCAGGGAGGAAGGGGGGAACAACTTCTTATTGATCAAACTTGCTAACAGCAGTTAGTATAATGGCATACTTGGAAATGTGGTTCGTGCCACTTGCCATTTCTTTTTCTAGTGAAGGTGGCAATGATGCAACTGATCAGATTTACCTCCGTCTTGGGGAGGGAGGAGGTAATATGCACCAGAAAAAGTGTAGCATTCCTTTTGATCTCATTTTGCCTTCCATAGTTCTGCTACTGAAAGGTAGCTAAGATATGACGATCCCGCAAACTGTTCCGCAGCTAAAAGTGGGCAATTTTGTTTGTTTCTCTGCACTTTGTATAATCCATGCAGTATCTTGGCAAAACTACAATGGGGATTGTCATGAAGACTCATTGAAGGGAAGGCTGACTGATCCATGTAGATGGGATCACATGGAAGTTTGCAAGTTCAGAAACAATTCTAAAAATCTAGTTCAGCTTTGTTTTGATTCAGCTACGGTTTGAGCCGTGGACCAGATCCCAAAGCTGGAGTGCTCTAATGTGGGAGGTTTTTTATTTATTACTTTTTTTAGAATGGTTGTTAGCTCTTAGATGCTGCATCTTGCAGTATGAGGCTCCTGATCCCTAACCTGTCTTCCAGCTGCTCTGCTTGCCAGCCGTGCCAGGACAAGGTGACACCTTTGCTGACGCCATGATGGAGCTGTCCTGTGGGTGTGCCTAACATAAGCAGAGAAACAGGCATAAGCAACATGCAGGCACTTTGTGCAAGCAAAAACTACCGATGAAGGAAGTTGTTCAGTATAGGGTAATTCCTCTCTTGATCAACTGCTGCTTCTTCTAAGAGATCCTGTGAAGCTTTGTCACCTCCCAAAGCCTATTAGTAGCACTTGGATTTGGTAAGAATCCTCTAATTCGTTTTGGATGGCAGGTGCACCAAATAGTAGAGACTAGCTCTGCACAAGTCCTAGCAACTGACTGACAGTTTCCCCCTCTTACCCAAATATGAGGTGCCATCTTCCCAGCTCTGGGCTCAAGTAAAAGCAGAAGCTGTTGGAGGAAGTACTCTGTCTACAGTTACATGAAGGAGCCAAATGCAGGTCGGTACAGAGCTCCCTTGTCTGACGGGAGGCAGCGGGGGTCCATCCTTCAGCGTGGCTGTACTGCACTTTGTGAAGATCTGCCCTGCCAGCTTGAGCCTGCAACGCTCCACTCATGGTTTTTTACGGTGTTGGTTTCCTGCTCTGCAGTCACCCTTGGTTTTCTGTAATAGTGAAAGTGGCTACATGTACTTCACACATTTGGGTTTTTTCCTCCGATTTTAAGCCTGCATCAAGGCATCTCACTGGTTGTGCTGCATATACTGACCCATGGATACAATCGCAGTGGGTATCAAATACCCACCCTGTTGTATATTGGTTGTTAACTAGCAGCGGGAGTCTTGCGCTTGTCCAGACTGTATTCTGTTTGGGTCAAGGTCTCCCTCTGGTTTGCTTGATGCTCACTTTGAAATGTTTGATTAACACCTTGTTAAAGGAAGTGGAGAAAAGTCCTCTCAAGCCTCTGCAAGCCCTGCCAAAGCACACGTTACCAGTGTGGGGATTAGGGCAGAACCTTTGAGTACTACAGCTGAAATTGGCACCAGCTCTGGGTAAGTCACTTTTTCTCCCCTAAGCTTGTTGCTTTCTCAAACCCTCCGCCCCCACTCCTATCTATAAAATGGAGCCAGTGTGGTTTTGCCAGATCATGGGTTATGTTCAATTAGTGTTTATAATGATGATGCTGGACAGGGTGTACCTGTTGCAGTTGGAGTGAAGATGTCATAGAGAAATTGGGAATTCCTAGGAAATTAATTTTATTGCTTTGATCCCTGCATAGTATGTAGGGAGTGTGAGCTTTTGGGATGGTGTGGATTTCAGAAGTGGTATACACAAGGGTAGGAGAAGTCAGTGCTTGGACACTGGCCTTTTCTCAGGGATGTTGGGTTGTTTGAATTGAGGGTCCATTATTTTCTGTAAAATTTTGAATTACAGCTGTGGCCATTTGGTCTTTTTCTCTGCTAGCCATCGGTTTGTTAGAGAGAGTTAATGGAATAGAAGTTCACTCAGATGAGATCTTTGTTGTCTCTGATAGCAGGAACTGCACTGAATGACCCTGTGCTCCTATTAATGCTGTTCTGCTTCCTCTTCCCTTCTGACCCAAACTGAGCATGGTGGTGCACTAGCCTGGCCAAGCAACTTGCTCTGCATATTCCCAGTGCTTTTATTCCAGGGTTGTTTCTCCTCCCCCACTCCCACTTTCAGTGCCCTGAATCTGCATTCAACTGGTTCTAGCCCTAAATATCTACCCTGTGTCCTATCACTGCCTGGAGCAGATGCAGTGCAAATGATTGACCCTCTCCCTTCGGCAATTTGGCTTTGACTGCACAAAACAGCCAATAAAGTGGAAAGGGCCAGGCAGCTGATTATGGGGATTAGCTTGAAGCTGTATAGTTTTATGGTCTGAGATAGAGGAGGAAGTGTTTCCTAGAAGAATGCAATTGCATTCCTCCTTTCTCCTGCTGCCTGCTCTTGATGATGACAAGTTTTTAGAAGTTGCCAGCTAAAAGAATAGCGTACATATTTGCCAGACAGAGCTTGGGCTGGAGGCTGTTAGCTCATTTTCCAGTGACTGAAGCTGGAGTGTGTAGCAATGCGGGTCATGATCTGGTCTGTCTAGAAATTCTCTGAAAAGACTCGACTGAAGCTTCCGTTGAGATTATCTCTCATACAAGGCTGCTTCTCACTATAGTTTGTCTGCTGAATCTCTTGATCTGCTTTTTGTGGTACATATATCATACTTCTAATAAAGCATCTCTTTTCTTGCTTCTGCTGGTGCTGTCATTCTTGTCTGTATTGTAATTGCTCCCTCATGGCAACTGTTTCCCTCAGGGCCCTCATACTATAAAGTCTCTTAATGATTCTCTCCTCCCCTCCCTTCTTCCCACCCAAAACGTGCAGTTGCCTGGCTCTTTCCCTGGGCTTTTCTCAAACCATTCCTAATGTTATACTGACAAATTCTTCCTTTGTCCTGTTTGCTTCTTCAGCTTCTCCTTTCCATCCTCTCCTCAATGCCATGTTAGCCTCGGAACACAGCACAGTGTCCAAGTTGACATATCCTGAGGATCACCTATTAGTTGTAAGTTTGATATCTATTACCCACATGTGTGATACGGCAAAAGCTGAGAGGTTTGATCAGACAGCTTTTGCGAAATATTGTCCATACTGCTAATCGAGATCGTATGTAACCACAGCTGCTTTAATATTGTTCAAGCTCTTGCTGAACTCTTCACTCTGTTTGGGGTTTTTTAATCTCATTCCCATCCCATGGAAATATATCTCCCAGCAGTCAGAAGTAGCTCCCAAGAACCAGGCTCTTCGGGTCTGGAGACTCTTCTCAACTGCTTGCTGAAGCTGAACCATTCTGCAATAATTATATTTTCATCAAGAGAAAGCAATGGATCTTAGGGGTACATAGCTGTCATTGACCTGTGAGATATGAGGCGTGGTTTCTAGTTCTGGCTCCAATAAACACTTGTACATTTTCTACTAGTCGGTCACTGGATGAAGCACTTAAACAGGGATGCCAGTGTGAGTCTTCTCTCTCCCAAGTGAGTTTGTGTTGGAGTGACTTCTCACTTAGCACTAGTGATTTATTCAATTTGAGTCCAACTGCCATAGACTCAAGCAATAAGCTGTGAATCGGGTCAATTTGGACACAACAGAAAAGGGTAAAAATAATACAAGTTAACATTGTTTGTGCTCTGGAGGGCAGCCACGGAAAAAATACCAGCTCCTGGAAATGCTGTGTTCCAGTCTGATTCAGCCCCTCATATAGACAGAGCATCGTTGCAAGTGTGCTGCTTGTTTTGGCTCTTGTAAATCTCGGCTGCCGTCTGTCTGTCCCAGAGTTATCTTGCCTCTAGTTTTAAAGTCCTTTTCTTGACAGCTGAAAATAATCGGTCTACCAAGAGCTGAGGAAACCTATGGCGAGATCAAAAATGAGGCAGCTTTTTCTCACCTGCCAAGACTTCCAGTGCTAAATGTTTTTTGCAGTTGCACTGTGCTCTGCCAAACATCATGTTTTCCCCAGATGCTGTTCTTCTAACCATGTGTTTAAATCAGTGAGAACTGCTTGGTATTGAGTATTTCCTTTTTGGCATTCAGGCCATTCACCTACGCATATAAATAGAAGTGCTGGAGGGCTCCTGTTTTTCTGAATGTTGGCCACAGGTAGTTTTTCAAGATGGTGGGACATCCTGATTGAAACAACAGATCAGTGGTTGTAGCTTAGTGATGGATAAAACATAGTGACAGAGGAAAAAGATCCTTTGCAGATAGCTTGGAAATGGTCTAAAGAAATATTTTATGTTTAAATCGTGATGCACTGAACTTGTACTATTTCAGTGAACTTCCAGAGGACAATACATGGATTTAGATCTCAAAATGCCAGTTTTCCTGCCCAACATCTCAGTCAACTCTCCCGGGAGCCTCAGAGCTGATGCAACCAGGGCTCCCAGGTTCCTGCCCCCCTGCCACCCACTGAGCTGACCATTATGAACTTGGAAATTTCCAGACTCTCTGAACAGCTCACCACACTGGGTGCCAGTGATCTTGGCAACACTAGAAGCCCCATTGTATGTATGATTTCTGTTTGCTACCCAGTGGCTTGCTTCTTAACAACAGCTACAAAGCTGAATTCTTGTGAATTTGCTAGCTGAAGCTGTTCAGTGGTGGGTAGCAGCATCATCATCTCAGCATTTTTCAGAATTTCCTGCATCCTCAGCTAGTGACAATGGAGTGATCATTTTCTTTGGAAATGCTATGCTGCAGCCTGAAAACATTCAGGTTGTAAATAATTTTGGATTTAATTTTGGATTTCAAAACTCTTCCCAGGTTGAGAGAACTCGTTTCTAGCAAAAGCTATCTGCCTTTTTCTGACATGTCCAGTCTGGCCACAAATGGAAAAAAGGTATCAGGCTTGATAAACCACTGGACATGATCCAACCCTATGCTTAGTTTGGAAAGGATGTAAACCTTTAACTTGGTATGAAATGCGGGCCCAAGGCTAATGTGAGAACGTGTGGCAGTGAGAACAAGCAGCACAGGCATTTAGAGCATTTTTGAGCCTGCCAAGTATTGATCGGTGAGGGGTGGGAATGAGTGGAGAAGCATTTCAATTTGGCATCCATATGTGATTCTGATGCTGTCACAGTGAATTAGCAGCACTTTTTTCCCCCTCTAGTCCATCCCAGGCTTTTGTCATTGAAGCATCCCCTTTGCCCATATCTACTTGTTAAAAGACAAAGGGAAAAAAGCCCAAATAAATTCCCAGAACTTGTGCCCCCCAAAAAGCCTGATTATGTTATGCTAGTATCTTCTGAATGGAGACTCTGAACAGTACTGAACCATCACTGCTAAAGACTGTTACAGCATAAATGTTATAGGGGATTCAAGCTACAATTACTCATTTTGTACAGTCACTTAATCCACTAATGGGGAGAAATGGGGCAACAGTTTAAGAAGGCAAGAGAACTGTCAGAGATTATTAAATCTACTGGGATGATTTGTTTTGGTAGTCTCTCTTGACCCAAGTATATGCTTCAGCTAATGCAGCAGACTTTAATGCCTCTGGTAATTAGAGCAAGAAGTGATGGGTCATCATTAGCAACTGCAAATTAAGGGTTGTATTTCATCTGGAAGGCAGCATCTTCAACTGGACTTATTTGCTGCCACTGCAGATCATCTGTGAGTCACAAGTGGTACATTGGACTGACTCATTTGTGTGATTTAGTAGAGGCTTTTTAATACATGCTTACTGTTCCGTATGAGTAGTTTTTTCTAAATAGTTGCCAAACAGCAAAAGTCACACTATTGGACTTCCCCATACGGTTAATACTACTGCTCTTATTTACATGATGTTGGTGATTTTTTTATTGTTGTGCAGTTCGCAGCTCACATAATTTTCAGTTGTAGGTTTGAAATGTATTTGTCATATCTACGAAATTGAAGAGTGAAGAAAGGAAAGGCAGGCAAGCATGGAAAGCATCAGTAATTGGCAGCTTCAGAAGATACAAGAGCCCATCTAATACCATTCAAGGTATATATTCACAGAATATATTTATGTGGGTTTCCCAGATCTGCAATCATATTCAGTTCTAGATATTGTGAAAGGTGTGAATGAAGATGATATATCATAGATTCATTATTTTTGCAGATAGTAGGAAATCCCTAAGTCCTCTTAGAAGAATACCAATAAGCAAATGAAGACACAGGTACTAAGGAAATTAGCCACAAACTGCACTCCATTACAAGGTGCTACAAGGTGGGCATTGAAATAAAACAAATGGGCGAATGTAATACAGCTGAATCATTTCAGATGAGCTTCTGCAAATTGGCAGGCAGGGAAGTATGACTTGAGAAGGCCAAGATATTGAAGCGTGGTTTGGAAATGCTTGAAAACAGCTGGATAAATCAATGGATGCTAATCAAACAGAATTTCGGGGACTGTGTGTGGTCAGCTAGCTGTGTGAGTGATGCTGATAACCTCCTGAGGGACACAAAAGAGGGAAGGAAGGTTGCAGTGCCCTCAGCAAGAACTGTCTGAGGGTGAGCCTCCCTCTCAGATATATTCCCAGACCCCAATGGGGGCTTAAGCCTCTTTCAAAAATGAAGAGAAAAGAAGGGATTCAGAGGTGTCAGAAAGGTAGCCATTCTCAGTGCGGATGGGAATCTCCTTAGAAATAAGTATACTCGGAGAATTTAATTTTTTAAATTAACAAAGCTCAAAAGCCTAATCCATTATATCTGATGGACTGTGAGCTAACTGGAACTGAAAGAGGCCTTTTCTGTTTGCATCTTCATGTCGTTGCGTGGCATTGGTGGGGTGCTTTGTACCTCCATGAAGCAGTTGTGAGCTTTTCCCATCCATTCAGTTTATGGCTGGCTTGGCCATCAGGCTGACACTTGGGAGAACCGGACGGGAACGTGTGGCCCGGGCTGATACTCTGTGAAGACATTTCTGTGGCAGGCCACGGCCTCCCCTGCTCAGGGAGCGTCTGCTGTGCGTAAGCTGCTCAAAAAGCAACAGTTAGCAAGCATTCTTCTTCAAGGAACAAAATATTCATCTTATAGGTGCAAGAAAGTGAGACCCTTAATCTCCCCTTGCTTCCTAATATACGTCTGAGGTTCTGGGTATTAAAGTAATGTATGGTAATGTTAAGTAAGTTGTCTTCTGTACGTACAACCTGAGGGGGCACAAGGCAGTTAATGTTTTAAGGACACTCTTTTAATGGAATCTTGCCATTTAAAAGGCTCATTCTCCTCCCTTGCACACGCTGCTTGGACTTAATCCCGTCCAGCCTGCCCCCCCAAGTCCTTCCTAACCTTTTGTTCCACTCACCTTCTTTCAGATCCTGCCTTTTTTCTGGCTTCCTCAGCAGAGCTCATATACACTGAAAGATAGCCTGTAAGCCTTGAAGTGAGCAAGGATGAGGAACGGTTCCCTAAAAATTGGGGGACTCATCTTTTTCAGTGCCCAGCTCCCATGGAAACTGGTTTGGGAAGTAAACACTTACATGTCTTTGTGAAGGAGTCCCCAAGACCCTCAGCAAAAAGACAAAGGCAGATGCCTGGGAGGCACAGAGAAAGGTTTGATTTGTAGACTCTGGGGAATCAGATGTCCTGCAGGTATTGGTACTCCATTAATGTACTTAGTGTTTGGTTGTTAATAAGGAACATCATGAAGGATCACACAACAACAGTACCTGCCCTGAGGTAGCACCCAGTGCCTACCCCAGTGCTGCCTTTTGCCAGCTGCTGTAGAGGTAATAAATCAGTCAGGGGATGTCAAAGTTCAGTTTCCAGGGGGAAATAATGATTTTACTCGGAAGTGGAGTGTGCCTTCCTTAATAAGGGACACTTAAGCAGCATGGGATGTCATCTCTATACTCTGTCACTCCCTTCCATGTGCTGATGTACCCTATTTTCTAAAAGCCACCAACCCTCACTGGATCAATGAGGCCCGATCAATTGTTTTTCCCTGCGAATTATCCGTATGGGATTGTTAGCTGAGCTGCTGGCAGAAAACAAGAGACAGCTTTCTGTCTGTTTACTGTAAAGAAAGCAAAGCAAACTACAGGAGGGGACAGGCTGCAGGATATTTACTGTCAATACAGCCGGAGAGAGAGAGGAGATATAAGGAGAGGGGAGGAGAGGGGAGCAGAGGCTGCAGACTGCAACTCGAATGAATGATCTGAGTGTAAAAATACCCATGCAGTTTCAGACGGAAAGTGGGTGGATTGAAGTCAACAAGGGATAGCTGAGAGCGTTTAACAAATGGTTTAGTGAAGGGCTAGTGAAACGGGGGAGTACTTGTGGCACGCCGAATAATAATGCTGTGCACGAGCATACTGAACCTGCAGTGCAATCTGAAAGGCACTTCCAGGTCTGCCCTGAGACAGAGCAGTAGCTGGGATATTTTTGTATGTGCCTGCATGCCAGACCCACCATTTAGAAGTAATAAGTTGAATGTTAATGATTGAACTTAGAAAATAGTAATTGGAGCTAGTTATATGGAGCAGATGGATGTCACCATTGTAACTGAGACCAGAAAAAAAAATTAAGAAATAGGCATACTTCCTTGCTTCTCTCTCCTCTTCTTTATCCACAGAGGAATTAGGTGACCTGATCTTCTCAGGACAAGAAGGCTCTGAACAGCTTGCTCTGAGTGTCCCTCTACTTCCAGAGGCAGGTGAACAAGTGAAGAGTGAATTCACACTTCAGAGAGCAGCGAAGACCATCTTGCCATGAAACCATTCACAGATGAAGATGTAGAAATCTACATCCAGAGCAAGGTAAGGCTTTATCTGTCCAGATTTTCTGTCTCCCACACTAGGTGTTGATTCTGAAGGGTGCCAAACTTGACAGTTAGTAGTTGCTTGCCTGCTGTCTTCATTTCTGAGACAAGACTGGGTGAAGTTTCATGAGAACTGTATTTCTAATGAGATTTCTAGGTTTCTGTTGCAGAATGTTATCAGGGATCTTGGCTGGTAGCCTAATTTTTCGAGGTGCTTGTCCTCCTCTTCTTCAGATGTCCTGAATTTTTGCTCCTAATGTGGAATTCCAGATGTGAGACTAGCTGTAATTGCCAGCATTTAATCTAAGGAAAGGTCCTTGCCTCTCTCCTTTTCCGGTGGTCTTGGCTTGACAGAAGCAAGGCCGAAACTACACCAGGGGTTGCTTCTAATAAAGATGGATATAGGAACTAGAGAGAGAGAGACAGATATTGTTAGAATTCACCCATCGGTCTGTCACCTCAGCTAAGGATACATCTCTATATACCATGATTAAAATAGCATGCCTCATTAGCACATGCAGTCTGGAACCACGTTTTCTGTTTTACAAGATATTCCAGCACTCAATTTTTTTCCCCCATTATGAAATGAAGTAAAACAGAGTAAAATCATCAGTGAAACAATACTGTTTAATAGAAGTAACTCTAAGTGAGCCATAACATTTTTTAAAGCTGACATGTTTCATCACAGTAGTACTTAGCTAGTTCCTATTTTATAGTCTGCTTTCCCCATCAAAATGCAAGACACCAAAGTGTAAAATAATTTCAAAATGGAAAACTGTAAGGCTTTCTTTTCTGTAAAGGATGAAATATTCTAGTACCATGAAGGGGCTGGTAAGAAAGGTTTGTTTTCTCTATGGAAATGTTTTGGTGACAAGTAGGTGTATTTCTGTGAGAACTTTCATGTTCAGCCATGCAGTGTTGTGCACTGGAAAATCATTCCATGAGAATCTGTTCAGTGAGCTATAATAGTGAACACTTCTCTAAAGATTTATAAAGTGGAGCTACAAAGGAGGGAACAGAGGGAAGCCATGCACAGGAAGATGCTCATATTACTGCCGTCAGTACAAGGAACAGAAGCAGAGCGTAGTTAAGTGAGGCTCATAGTTGCCAATATTTTAGGTTCTACTGAAAGTCTGTTTTCTAGCAGCCTTCCATGGCTGGGTTCCTAGTTTCTGCCTGCTCCTGTGTCTTCTGTCCAAGTGAGGCTGCCTAACCTTCAGGCAGCCCCAGTTCTGCTTGTGAAATGCTGCCTGTTTTTGAAAATAGGTCAACCACCTGGTGCAATGAATCTCTATGGTACCAAAGATTTCTTCCTTAAGCTACTCAGCAAAGGAAAAAATCAAGTGCATTTGGAGCGGATGTGACTGGGTAAATAAGAACAAACCCAAATGTTCTTAACAATCCCCAGTAAATCTCAGTTCTGTTTCCTTCCTCCATAATAAAACTTTAATCGACGTTGTCGTTCTGATTTTGTGCATTTGTTTTGGCATGATTTCCAAAGTTAAAACCTGGTAAGGGGAATGCCAGCAGGTGGTAGAAGTGGCTGTCCAACAAAGAGCTTATTCTGTCTCTTCTCACAACATGTCTGTGCTGGTGCTAAGGACATCTTAGATAAATGCATTGGTACTTCAGAAGCTGCATTCACTCACTTATGTTCTGTCTTCTGATTTTTATGCGTTCCCTTCAGTAGGAAGGTTATATCTTCCAATAGTGTGATTAGGGAGCTAATTGAAGTTAGCAACAGTTAGCACCATCTGTCACGTGCCCTTTGTTCTTTTATCCCTGCCGCAGTGATGAGGAGTACGTGCAGAAAGAGGTGTTTAGTGATACCTCCCTTAATAGTTTTTTTTGAGGGTCTATACTCTCTTAAAGACTTCATGATAACTGCTGTAGCCTAGCCAGTAGGTGATGAAGGCACAATTAAATGAAGGTTGGATGGGTTCTCCCAGGATACTGGAGGTGGCAGAAAGTGTTACTAGCAGGTGCCCCTTAGAGAGAACATAACATGAGCAATGCGTACAGAGGCACTCAGATCTCCGTTTGAGCTGACCCACAATGATTGTATACTTTCAACAGGAAAAGTCATGGGTTTGTTTCTAAAAGCTCTTACAGGTGGATAACTTTCTCTACAACTCATACCGTTTGCTTGTTGGAGAAACCATTAGGAGTCTTGTTGAGCAACTCAAGCTTATTGGACTGCTCTCAGGAGTTCTTCTGGATGAGCAAATCAAGGCGGAGAAAATAGCTATAGCTACAGATGGAGAAGTGCCATAAGTGAAAGCTGAGATGAGGAGGTGAAAATGAACTCAGGCTAAAATTTTTCAGTATAAATTTTCTTAAAAAAAAAAAAAATACAGGTAAGCTAAGTAAAATTGGTCTCAGGGAATAAGGATGAATTGGAATGAGGAGGAGGGTGAATTACTAGGGAGTATAAGTGGTATTATATAAACATAAGGGACTACGTGTTGTTAACATAGCAAAGAATCAGGATGCCAAGGGTAGATGAGAGACCAGCGAAAGGAATATGATACTGCTGTCTGATGTATTTTCCACTTGCAAAAACTATTCAGACTTAGTAAAATACCTTTAACTTTAATGGCTGGGGGGGAGGTATTCAAACTCTGCTCATCTTCAAGTCCAGCTATAGTCAATTGCTATTCATCGGTTAATTGCTCTTAGGCAAGCACTAGTCCTTTTTAGTCCATTGTATGGTCCTGTTGTTGTGAAGAAGTGAATCTATTTGTCACCTCCCAGGGCCTGGGGACACATTTCAACACACTTGAGTGTTTTGTCTGACAGTTCAACATTTGACATAAAGGTGTCCAAATGGAGTTTTAATGAAGCGCTTGTCAGTGGTATTACCTGAAAGGGAGTAGAGTGTTGCTTAAATGCTGAAGAAGATGCTAAGCAAACAGGACTCGAGTTGTAGAACAGAGTCACAGAATGGGTTGGATTGGAAGGGACATTTAAAGATCACCTAGTCCAACCTCCCTGCTCTGGGCAGAGACATCTTTCCTTAGATCAGGTTGCTGAAACCCCTGTCCAACCTGACTTCGAACACTTCCAGGGGTGGGGCATCCTCAACTTTTCTGGACAACCTGTTCCAGTGTCTCACCATCCATATTGTAAAAAATTTCTTCCTTGTGCTTTTGCTTCCTTTTGCTTTGGTCTTTGATAATAACAAAAGACTGTAGCAATTATGTTTGACTGTGGTAATTATGCTTGATTATTCACTTCAGCCAAGCTGTTAATAATCTAAAGCTCTTGTTTCATACCTGCAAATAGCCCAACTGGGGTTTTAGTTCTAGCTTCAAGTGGGTTTTCATTTTCTCATCTAGGTCTTTCAAAGCTCCCATCTGTTTCTGATTTTTTTTTCTTGCCTGCAAACAATGAGATTTAGTAGAATATGGTGAGGAAAAAGAAAAACCAAGGAAGAAATTGAAGCAAAAATTGCAACCAAATGAGATAAAGCATTAGGATGCAAAAAAGGAAAGTAAACAGTCTCACTCTGCATTGGTAATTCTGGATGAAAAAGTAATAAGGAATATGTTCATGAACTTCGTTAGCAATAGCTTCTCACTTTGGTAAATGTGTAAGGATCTTTGGGAAATATTTAAATGTCCTTTACTAAAATGGTTCCTTCGTGTTCCTCCTGTTGAATCTCCTTGTTCGGATTTTGACCATCCCCTTATGGTCCACTCATTTTTAGTCATATGTGAAGGTTCAGGTTCATCTTTTATTTTTCTGAGTTATCCATCCTTCACCTCAGTCCTTCCAAGACTCAGACCTTCCATTGAAATAATTTTCAATAATTACGCTTCTACTGCTTGACTTGAAGAACTGTCCATCAAGTCTGGATTCATGCAAAGTGTTTGGCACTGTCTTGCACATCCTTGTCTCTAAATCGGAGAGACACGGATTTGATGGATGGACAACTCAGTGGATAAGGAACTGGCTGGGTGGTTGCACTCAAAGAATTGCAGTCACAACTTGATGTCCAAATGGAAACCAGTGATGAGTGGCGTTCTTCAGGGGTTGGTACTGGGACCAGTGCTGTTTAACATCTTCGTCAGTGACATGGACAGTGGGATTGAATGCACCGTCAGCAAGTTTGCCAACGACACCAAGCTGTGTGGCATGGTCAACACGCTGGAGGGGATGGATGCAATCCAGAGGGACCTTAACAGGCTTGAGAGGTGGGCCCGTGCCAGCCTCATGAAGCTCAACAAGGACAAGTGCAATGTCCTGCACCTGGGTTGCGGCAATCCCAGGCACAAATACAGGCTGGGCGAAGAATGGATTGAGAGTAGCCCTGAGGAGAAGGACTCGGGGGTGTTGGTTGATGAGAAGCTCAACATGAGCCGTCAATGTGCGCTTGCAGCCCAGAAGGCCAACAGTATCCTGGGCTGCATCAAAACAAGCATGGCCAGCAGGTCAAGGGAGGTGATTCTCCCCCTCTACTCTGCTCTCATGAGACCCCACCTGGAGTACTATGTTCAGCTCTGGAGTCCCCAACATAAGAAGGACATGGAGCTGTTGGAGCGGGTCCAGAGGAGGGCCACAAAGATGATCAGAGGGCTGGAGCACCTCTCCTGTGAAGACAGGCTGAGAGCTGGGGTTGTTAAGCCTGGAGAAGAGAAGGCTCCAGGGAGGCCTTATTACAGCCTTCCAGTATCCAAAGGGGGCCTACAAGAAAGTCGAAGAGGGACTTTTTACAAGGGCATGTAGTGATAGGATGAAGGGTAATGGCTTCAAACTGGAAGAGGGTAGATTTAGATTAGATATTAGGAAGAAATTCTGTGCTGTGAGGGTGGTGAGGCACTGGGACAGGTTGCCCAGAGAAGCTGTTGAGGCCCCATCCCTGGAGGTGTTCAAGGCCAGGCTAGACGGGGCTTTGAGCAACCTGATCTAGTGGGAGGTGTCCCTGCCTATGGCAGGGGGGTTGAAACTAGATGATCTTTAAGGTCTCTTCCAACCCAAACCATTCTATGATTCTATGATAAGTCATACAAACACCTAGTCCCCAATGGGACCAGCTTTGGAAAGATACTTTCTTGCCATCTAGGGTTAGACTCTCATCTGTACTTCAGACATGAAGACAGTATGGGTACTTTCAACGTATAATGCAGGCATCTAAATGCTGCCACATACACCTGGAACCTGACTAATGCACAGAGTATCTGTAATTCTTGAAATCTCATCAGCTCTTGGAAGGAAACATGTCCTGGCTCTGAGAATGGCTAGTATATGCAGGGGAATAACTGGGTCTTTTGCATCAAATGGATAAAGAATGAGACTGTAGCTGGTTGATAACAAATTTATCCATGTGATGAACTCTTTGCCTTCCATCCAATGGTATTGGCATGGAATTATCAATTAATGCTCAGCAGTCTTGAGTATTGGCCCTTTGGTGTTTACCAGCTGGTGTTTACCAGCTCTGTCTCATGGTAAGTTGGTTGTAACACACAGGGAACAATAAGTTTTATTCCCAGCACAGCACAGGCACAAAGGTTTCAGGGTGCTTTAAGCTGATTGTTTTCTGCTGGAGATAAAGACTGCAGTTACCTGTAATATGAAGTGTCTTTCCTGGAACTGACAGGTGGAACGGCGACATTATCTGGTTTCCAAAGCAGTGGAGGA
This sequence comes from Anarhynchus alexandrinus, assembly GCA_008711295.1. Lineage (NCBI taxonomy): Eukaryota > Metazoa > Chordata > Aves > Charadriiformes > Charadriidae > Anarhynchus > Anarhynchus alexandrinus. The sequence goes on from VUYV01000106.1 coordinate 1,703,437, forward strand.
GGTGCAGAAGATCATCCAGCAACTGACCACAGAAATCAGCTGTAAGGCCACACGATTCCAGGCTATCTCCAACTCTGGCATTCACAATGAGAATATTAAGGTACGAACAAGAGCTCTAATATACTCTCTGGCAGCCTCTAGGCAACCAGTAGGTGATTTCTGCATTGTGTAAGTGTTTGTATGGACAGGTACCTCACCCAAAATGCCACAGACGATGCATTGACACTTCACTGTGGAAGTTCTAGTGACTGATAGGGTCATAGGGACTTACTCATGGACATCTCACAGCTAGAGGAGCATCAGAGAGGGACAGATAAATCAGGCAGAACCTCTTTTTACAACTGCTGCTTTTACAAAGAGTGCCTATTGCCAGAGCTGTCAATATGCAAGCAGAAGTCAAAGCTCTTTGGAAGACAGAAAGAAACACTTGTGCAGCAGTAGCATAAGAAGAAAAAAATGCTCATGCCTTCATGAGCTATGACTCATATTTTTCACAGGTGGAAAACCTGTCAACTCACTAAAAAAATTAAAAAATCCTTCTTCCCCTATGAACATTAGAAAGATCCTTCACAAAAATGTTTTTTCTTGGTCATGGATTAGAACTTCATAGAAGAAATATACTTATTAGTGGGAGACGTTAAATGTCTCCCCAGTTCAGACCAACAAATACCAAAATACTAATGTCCTGTCCCAGCTGTGACAGGAGAAGACTAGTTATTTCCTGTGACTACTTAACACAAGAATAACTAGTGTGAGGATATAAGAAACAATCATAGCAATGGTAACTTCAGATGAAAGTGATCTTTTTCATCGGAATTAGTTGACATACTATAGCTCTGTCAACCCTTACACTAAAATGCAGCCAGTTACAGATGAAAACACAGCAAACGTGTAAAACCATGAGGCAACTTTTGCAGCTGTCTCGTATTGAAAGGGAAGAACTCTGTGGATCAAGCTGCGAGAAGGCTATGGTGGTGGAGGCAGAATATAACCATCCAGTCTGAAATGCTCTGGGGACAAACATTCAGGTTTATATCTCTTCTGGAATTTTGCGTATCCCAGGGCATGTGGCCTTGCCAGTAGGAATGACCACAGTGATGTAAAACAGTGCCACATCCTGGTCCACATGTTCTTTAGTGCCATAGTCTGCCACCCACCTCTCATGCTGCAACAAACCTGCTTGGCTAATGAAGTCTGACAACATCGGTGTCAAGGCAAGGCTGCTTTTCTGGAGAACAAAGCAGAAGAAAACCAAGGCAACCTATTCTGAACAGTAATTACGGTAGGCTGATCTGAACAACCTCTGCTTAAAATGAATCCCCAAAATCTACTTTCTTAAAAAGTAGCAGATTTGTTATTCATACTTAACTGAACTCAGTGCTATAAATCTGTGATAGTCACACTAAGAGGGCCTGGGTAACTGTCCTGTAGGTATGGGGCAGCAAAGAATGGGTTAATAAGAAATTTTCTTTGGCTTGGGCTGTTCCACTTCCAAAAAATAGAATCTTTAAAATCACTGCTGACATATATCAACATAGAGGAGACTTGTGTCAAGGGAAAGCCAATGTATTTACTATTCTGTGTTTAATTTTGCAACATCTTTTTTCCTGTCAATTAAATTTGCAGGAACTTTTGAGAACTTTCAGCTTCTGATTTAATTTAACTGAATTTATCTTGGTGAGGGGTCTAGATTTGTTGAGAAGCTACAAGCCTCCTTCTAAATATGCAGGGCTGAGTGTGGAATATAGGAGAAAAGTCTTTAGGCATCCAAGGCTCAATGTTTTTCTCTAACACAGGGGATAAAAAGTCAAAATCTTTAATAAAAAATTTGAAGTAAAATTCAGATGGACCAAACTGGAATATTTCATTTTTAAAAATTTAAACGTCTGTTTTAGTTTTGGCCCACCATTTTTGCAGCTGTCAACAGTGCAGGGCTCATGCAAAGCCTGTGGAGGCTTCAGTAAGGCATGATGAGCAGGTTAGCATCCAGAGTAATTAGTAGTACAGCACTGCCCAATGGCATTGCCAAGTGTTTAACTCTGTAACCATGGGGCGGGAGAGGGATTTTCCTTTAACAAATAGGCTCGAAGGAAGCTTGCAGCTTTGCTCTGTGAATGAATGACCTGGAACATGCTTTCTCTCTGTTCTGGGTGCTTCTTGTTTTCATTTCTGCTTCTCTCAGGATCAGCCAGCTTTACTGGCCAAGTGGTCAGCTATGCTTCGAGGGAAGCGCCCGTTCCACCCATCCATCCAGGTACAAAGCATTCCTGCCACCAGGTGCCTGCCGGTCCGTGTGCCTGCTTCCTTCTCACCCGCCCTCTTCTCCAGACAACCTCACCCACCTAACTGATCCTCCCATGACTATTTCGTCCTCTCCGCAAGAGACTTGCTTTTTTTGCTCATAAAGATATTACTTCTATCCTAATGCTTCTGCCTTCCTGGGATATCCTGGCCAGGACTGCAAGAATGAGTCTGTACTTAATTTGCTCAGCATACTGCAGGCAGGTTTTTAATATAGCAGAATTGGCCATAAGTTACACATCCCAGAATTTGAGGGTGTTGTTCAATAGCCTGGGACTTGCTGAGTCTAGTGGTCTGCATATGGCATGTAAGACCATCGTGTGACAGAGTATAGGTGTGGGCCTGGGATTGGTTTAGGCCAAGAGGACACCAGCTGCCCAGCTTTACAGTGCCATCCCCAGGCTTGTGATTTCTGGTGTTTCCTGGTAAGCCCCAGGTGGAGAAGCCTCGTGACTGGTGTTTGAAGGCACTCGCGTAATTCCTGCAGCTCTTCCCTTTAACATCTGTTGGGTATGGTTGTTTGTCTGCAAATGTGGCCGNCTCCTGCGGCTCTTCCCTTTAACATCTGTTGGGTGCCAGTGCGTACAAAACAGCATCTTGGTATGGTTGTTTGTCTGCAAATGTGGCCGAGGCAGTGAGATGAGCAGTAACTGCATGACAGCCATTGTATTTTTCCTTATGGAGCCTAGCACTTCATTCCTGAGCTGCTCACGGGGTTTCTCAGCCCCAGCAAACCTGAGCTATCCATCGGCTTGGTCTGCAATGTTGTCCTTCCAGTATCCTCCTGCCTTTAGGTGGTTTATATTTGACACAAGAAGGACCATTTCTGTGCTTCTTGCTGGCCATCTTTTGTATTTTAAATCTCTTACCAGGGAGCAGAGAAGACCAGTTACTCCCTGTGGGAGAGGGAGCCAGGAGATGAGCATGACAACATGGCAGCACCTGCTCTGTGTCCCCAAGCAAGGCAGACCTAGGGAGGGCAGCTGGAGTCAGCCGAGAGTCTGAGTGACCAGGCAAGTCTGTGCTGATAAGGCAGGTCTGAGGTCAAGGCAGGAGCACTCATCTGGGGTCAGAATCAGGCCCAACGATGGTAACCAGGGTCAGATGCAGTCTGTTGATTGTCAGGCAAGTCCGTAGTGGCCAGGTAGGTCTGAGGTCAGGCTGGGAAGGCAGTCTTCAGGTAGGACAACGAGGTCTACGGCCAAGCACAGGCATAGCTGTCACACAGCTGGAGACCAGCACTCCTGCAACATAGCCCAGCGCTGAGCTGAAATGGGGATGCGAGGCTCGTGGATGGAAGTCCTATTAAAGCCTGTTAGTGCCCTCAGGGCCCTGGCACCTCTGCAGTAACGCTTTAAATCAGCTGAGCTACCAGGAAGGCTACCAGAATGTTTTGGATTAGTAGAGGAGAGTGACAAGCGTGTTTCGTTCACCTGAGGTGTGTCCACCTTGCAGCAGCAGCTGGCACATCACACCCTGCTCGTGCCGCAGCTTCGCCTGATTAATGCCAGTGTAAGTTAGGCTTGGTAGCAAGGGGAGCTGAAAAGCTTGAGTCAACACGGTGAAAGTCTGAAGGAGTTTGATTGCTCTCTCTGGAGCCACGATCGCCGAATGCTTCCAAACTAGTGTTTGGAGATGTCTGGCTCTGCCCTGGGCCGGTATGAGATTTCGTGGTACTTGTGTCACCTTTTTCACTCTTTGCAAATACCGGTTCAGCACTGGTGTTATTGGAAAATGGTCATTCCCAAAGTGAGGCCAATTAATTGGCTTGCAAACAAGCCTATTTGAGGGTTTGTTGTCCATTGGTTACTGTCTCCGTCCTTACACTGTTTCTGGCTTCTGCCCAGCAGGAGATGCAGGTCCATACAGCACAGCTGACCAAGACCTGGGTTTATTTCTGAGAGTGCCACTGCCTGTGTAGGCTCAGGCATGTCACTTGCCTCACATCTCTGTCTCTTAAAGGACAGTCATGCAGAGTGAAACAGTTGTAAAATGAACAGGCCATAGCCTTATTTTACTGATGTCTTTAGGGAACTTTGAAAGAGATTAGAAAAGTACACTTTTTGCCGTAGTTATTACTACTATTGAGCTCTAGGCTTATCTCTAGTAACAATTCTGAGGCAATAACTTGCACTATTTTGTTTCCTGTTGCTGGATCTCAAAACGTGCTCTCCAATATTTTCCTGCTCCTTGGAAGCTGTTAGTTATTGCATCTCATGCAATTCCAGACTAGAAATAACAAGGAATGGGGGAAACCATGGCAGGTGTGGTGGCAAATCACTCAGTACGCTCTTGCCTTCTATGGCCGTGGCTGTCACATCAGACTCCTTCTAAGACAATTTCCTTCTAGTCTGTGTACCTCCAAAGTAACCCTCAGACAGGCATGGAACAGGTCCTGGCTGTGTTCAATTGCTCCCATCATACCATGGCTTTTCCTTCTCTCCAAAGCCCACAGTTTTACCTGTTACTTCCTTAACCCTCTTTTCCTTACTTCAGGCTCATGGATCTGCCCTTGTCTCCTCTCTCAATCTCTCTGCACTCTCCTAGGTCTTAGCACCCAGCCAATTCCTCATCACAGTCCCTCTTCGTGGCCTGACCGGGTACAGGGAATGCCAGGTACGGCACTGGCGTTATTACACCGTGCATGGAGCCAAGCTCCTCTCCTCCGTGCGGGACCCTGAGGAATTGCATCAATGGCTAGAGGTGGAGCAGTTCTCAAAAAGCCTTCAGCAGTGGCATGAAACAGATGTGAACATCGAAGGTGATCTGGTTCCAGCCAAAGTCCTTATCGTCTTCCGGGAGCTGGTGGAGAAGTCGATTATCTCCTGTAACCTCTCCAGTGAGTTTAGTGGGGACAGGTACAAGGGGAACTGGCTGTCTTCTGCAGCTGACAGAGGGAAACCATCACACACACAAAGTGTTCGTTTGGCTCACATGATCAGAAGTTAAAAAACAATAAAACCCTCCAAATCAGGGAGCCTTTAGCCCATTGCAGTGATGCATATGGACCTGCATTGAAGATAGAATTAAGTAGTTCTTGGGCTCTTCATACCCAAGATGTTGCGTCTTTCTTAGGAATTTGGGTAGGGTCCTCAGAGGCATCACCTTCACAGTTCAACCAAGATGCAACCCAGATTTTCAGAACAGTTAGGGATTTGTTTGAGAAAAATCTTTTTCTACTACAGCACCTGCATTGTATCTAGACCATCAAGGAAGATAGTATAGGAAAATTGGATACAGGGAAGGTGCATAAGACAGAGGAGAAAGTGCTTGAAGATGTGCATAAGGCTGATAATGCTCTGAGGAAACCTTAGCTGTCCATAGCTTTCCAGCATGGGGTGGTGGGAACTAAGTAGGAGGACTTCTACTTAAGCAAAGTCTGTTGGACAAGTGCTCTTTTCCCCAGTGTCCAGGCTACTCCAGTCCTGTTCAGGAGAACTAGATTCAGGAAGTTTGCCTTCAGTAGTGGCGCTGATTCCTCTGTGAGCAATCCAAAGTGCCTGTTTTTTTCCTGTGGCTATTTACACTGGGAGGGCTGATCACGGACATAACACAATCAGTGGTGCATGCAATGTGCCTTCATAGCTGCAACATCTGTATCAAGATGCTGCCTTGAACAGTGATCCTCATGCTTAATTCTTAGCATCCTAGAGGTGTGTTATAGGCTTCCGTTAATGAACGCTTGGCTTGGTCCAAGCTAAATAGTCTACATCCATCTTTTCACATTAAGATACTGTGAAATGATCAAATCCAGACTGTGGTGCCTCTTCTCATAGCATGTTTCAAGGATTACTTTACTCATCAGCAGCCTGATATGGGTCTTCTGTATTCCAGAAAAATAGGAGCCATTTCCACTCATCTGATTGCACTCTGAATTTTAGTCACAGGAGAAAACATGTTAAAGTTAAGCCCAGCTAGATCATTGCATTCTTCCAGGAAATATTTGTTATCATAGAAACGGAAAGGTTGATGGGAATGAAATTTCACCACTGAGGCTCACAGAAAAGACCAGATGGAATGGGCTTGCATCTGAGAGTTTACTTATGTGAAAGTCATTGTGTTGAAGTGAAAACCTGCCGTTGTGTCTAGCAGCAGTACGTCAAGTTGTTGAGCCAGGAGAGGTACTTCCAAGGGACCCAGGGAGTAATGTCTGGGCTGATGATTCTGATGCCTTTTTTGTAAGGCCAGCTGGGAGAAGATTGACACAGAGGAGATGAGCTAAGATGAAGTCAGGAGGAGTAATTACCATTTTTGTTCATTTCTGCGAAGAATGAACTTCCTTCATCCCACAGTACAACTAAAGTTACAGAAAAATTTCCCTGATGTCATTGCTTCCCTATTTTTTAATTCTTTGAGGACCAGCAAAACTAGAGTATTTGAGGTTTCTCACTTTTCATTGGTGGACAAATAAGTAGCACAATTGCAATGCTTTTGGAAATAATGTGTATGTATTTTCATGCTGACACAGGGGTTGCTCTAATACTTTTCAGCTGCTAGGTATCCCTGCTGAGGGCTTGGGAGCAGTACAGTTCCTGTTTTGGTGCCAGGCTTGGCTCAGCAGGGAAATAACATGACAGATTTCACTGAGAGTTATAAAGTTCTGGTTGGGATGGACTCCACTATTTGCAAGGTAACTCACCCCTGTGCTTCCTGGAGGGGATGCTTCATTACCATTGGGAGTAGGAAGATATTTCCTCTATGAGGGTAGAAGATGCTCATCCCTGCCATCGCTGCCTCTTCAAGTCTGTTGTGTGGGCTCCTTGTGGAATTGCTCCATAGCCCATGCATGTCAAAATGAGGTGGGTTAACACACTACCATAAGCAGGTTAAATAGTAATCTGCTCTGTCTTTTACTTCAGTGGGTTAGAGCATGATCACACAATTGGCTTAGCTAGCAAAGTTGAAGGGACAGTGATCCTGCCAGAGTGACAGGGGAAGCTGGGGACAGAAACTTCTTCCATGAACACAGCTGGACCAACAGGAAACTTCTCACTAAGTCCATTAGTTGCAGCTTTCATTCCTTTCTGCCCTCTTAAAGTGTGTTTTTCCTGGAGGTGAGCCACTCTTCTTTCACTGAGGAAACTTCTTTCCTCCAAATCACCATGGAACTAACTCTTTTTGACACTTAGCAGTCCCAATGAGGCAACCAGTTAGCCCTTTTTGTATGACTGCTCTGCACAACAGGCCATAAATTCTGGCAGTGTCTCCTGTGCAAGTGCATCTCCAGGAACAAAACTTACAGATGCCCCACAAAACATTCTGAACCACCAGCAAGGGTAAGTCATTTGGTCTGATCAGGGGTTCTCTGAAGGAATAAGATCTTTAGATATGAAGTGTTCATCTGGTCCCCTCTAGTCTGCAGTGATCTCCTTGTTGTAATGTACCATTAGAAATGTTAGGTTGCACCAGTTGTATATCTGTATTTTTAAGAAGCTGGTCCTAGGATTTAAGAGGACCCACAGAGGAAAACAAAAGCATGGCAATTTAGTGTAAAATTGAGAACTTAGTTATTCCTTCATCTTCTTCCTGTTCTCATTCCCCAGGGTAGATTAAGACAATATTCTTGTATTCTGCTTACGGCACTGAAGAGAAAGTGTTAAGACACAACAATAGAACTCCAGGGCCCTAGAGAGCCCTTTGCTTGGCTTGTGGAAAAGGACCTTTCCCTCTTTATTATCTTCTCTTGCTGTTCTTTCACAGGTAAAGTGACAGTGCTGGAGAGCTTCAGCTCAGTGGTCCGGGTGGCTGTGGAGACGTCAGAATCCCAGGTCGAGGTGGAGCTGGTCCCTGCCGTGGAGATTCCAACCTGCTGGCCCGAGAAAGCCCGGTGGCCTCGTTGCCTTAAGCGTTGGCCTTCCCAGGAAAAAGTGCAGTGCATCAAGGTGAACAGGATAAAAAGCACTACTAACTCTGCACTGGAATTTACCTTGCAGGTGTCTGACAGTGGTTTCCCAGTTGAAGGACTGCATGGTGGTGGCAGGCAACAGCATGGTTGGAAGGGTGTATTGTCTAGAGAAGCGATATTTCAAAGTATTCTGTGAGATTTTATTGGGATTTTTTTCCCCCTTATGGTAATGAATTCTATGGAAGAAAAACTGAGTTAACTGTTTATTGCACCAGTTTCTTGCACGCAGCTCTGCCTGGGTAGCTCTGTCCTGACCCACATCGTTCTTGCTGTTCTGTTCTGCCTCATGTAAGCCTTCTGTACATGGGCCACTGTCTTGCAGTTTTCCCTCCAGCCTAACCTCATCTTCCCCTACAAAGCTCATGGCTGGATCCTGGCACTCCAGATCAGTCCCAGCTGCCATGTTTCTGCAGGTCTACGCCTTCCGGTCCTGCTCCCCTCTCATGCTCAACCTGCTGCTCCATGGCAAAGTGCCTGCAGAGTTGTGCCTCTGCTTTAGTAGCACTGCTTGGTGCTGCACCAGGTGGATCTAGAGCTGGATCTCCTGGGAGTAACTGATGTCAGCTCGTGAGGAAGCAAAACAAATTGCGTGACCATTTGACTAGGAATTAGGATGGGAGCATGACCCATGTTTGCTTCCTCGGCTAACCCTGTGTAGAATACAGTCCCCCTCTTTGAGAGATGTCACACATCCTTTTTGTAACATCCCTCTGCATTGCTCAGAGAAGTTTGCCTCTGACCTGGTGTCACACTTCCCTTTTTGACCACAGTCACTTGGTTTCGACCTTTTGGCCCGCTCCAATTATCACTGGCAGCTGTGCTTCTCCCGTGCTGAGCATATACTCATGGAAGGTCTCGATGAAGATGGTGGTTGTCGCATGAAGTGCTTCAGGGTCATGAGGCAGATGAAGGAGGATGTCTGGTGTGCTGGAAATAAGCCTGTCATCACAGCTTATCACCTTCAGGTAGGCATCACCATGATACTAAGATACAGTCTCAGTATCTGTTGAAGGGGCTTCCATCCAGTAATGTCAAAATATCATGGCATAAATCACTGTACCATCTCCTGTGTAACTTCTAAGGTAACTGTCAAAGCTGCAGTACCATTTCATTGCTTTACAGTGGCAAGAAGTTCAGCAAATATATGTTCCAAACTTCAACAGGAAACTAAAGTCTGTAGGAATATTATGACTGCAGCAATATAAGTGATGTTAGAGTCAAGGCCCCTGCTCTGTTGTGACTTCACATAGACACTGTAATATTGTCTTTAATTGCGCAGTTACTTCCTGCTTCTTGACTATCTCAGCCATCCATATGCGTCTATCTGTCTGATGGAAACTTGTGCATTTGTCTTTCTGGATGTGAACCAAAAAAATTTCTGTTAGGTGAGCGTTATGTCATGAATGAGGAGCAAACTGACCATTCTGATGTTGTTTTACCTGGGATCGGAAGGGAAGAAAGAGGTAAAGGGGTGGTAGCATCCTCCCTGCATGTATATCAGGGTTCAAGATGGCTTCACTTTACAAACAACATTTGTGAAGAAGAGACAGAAGCTTCTTCTATGACTGTATCCCCACGCCTGACAGCTGCAGACACTGATGGACCACAGGCAGCACCATTTATCAGACAGTAGAGCAATCCTGTTTTCTGGGCCTCCATCCTCCTGGAGCTGCCAAGTAAAGGCTGTTCTCCCACCTTGAAGCCTCAAGCCACCAGGCCTCCGCAGTAGTTACTGATCTTTTCATGTCCAAAACCAGATATGATGCCAAGATTTCTCCTAAAGAGAAGGTTGTGACCATCAAATGCTGTTATAATCATGGGACTAATCTAAGTCAAGATGGAGTCAAAAAAGAGTTGACGAGGCTGGTTATAGCTTAGCAGAATGCAAAACTTCTCAGTGCCTCGAAGAACAACCTGGTAGAAAAACTGTCATAGATAGGAGAAAGTGGAAAACCATTTAACCGTTAGTAACGATCTCTTTCTCTGGCTTAAGGAGAAGAGGTGCAGGAAGTGCTGTTGCATGGACTCTTGATCAAAATAAAAAGCTCTTTAGAAGCTTTTCAGTTCTTTACTGCAACTGCACTTCAGGCTTTTACTGCAGGAGAGGATTGATTTACCAGACAGAAGGAATGCTTCAACATTACTTACATTTAAAAAAAAAAAAAAGAAAAAAAAGAGAGAGAAACAGTCAGTGGAGAAACCAGCAACTGAGCAGAGACTTAGTGTTAGGTTTCTTCACATTATTAGGTTTCCACTGTCTGAGGTATCCAACAATTATTATAAAACAAGACTCCACACAAAAAAGGTCCTCTGTGACAGAGGAAATCCTCCCCCCAGAACTTGTGAAAGCCTCGAAGGACTGGATAAATGTAGTCATTATGCTTACCTCCATAGGAATGATGTTCAGGATCAGAAAGTTTGGCAACCGACTGGAAGAGCAGCGCTATTTTCCTTGCCTCCACAAACTTCATTGCAACTGCTGCCCATGGATCTTGCTGAAGTAGTTTTAGTGTGACAAAAGATAAGTGCTCTGCAAGTCTCCAAGGAGTAGCTCTTGCAGAGTTACAGCTTGAATTCCTCATTATGCCTTTTTTTCACTGGCAACATGAAAAAAAAAGTCTGTGTTGTTACTGCAGCTGCGAACAAAAAATTGTTCACATTTGAAAAACTGTCTGAGAAGAAATTCCTCAGCACTACAACTATTGCAATGCCTACTGGAGGAAAAAAAAAACAACCCACAAACTACACAAACCAGGCAATCCAGAATAGTGTGGCTTATTTTGATGAAATTCTACCTCTGAAGAAACAGAGGAGTTGAAGGCTGTAGTTCGGCCACATCTCACAGCATCTCTGGGTTCCTTTTTGGGTTGCTGAATCTGCAAAATAAAATTGGGATTCAGAGGACAATAAGGAACTTAGCGGAATTATTGAACCCAGGATGGGTGGCTTTGTACTTTTAAAACTGATTTCAGGTTGACTGAGGCAGTCAGTATGGCTTTTTTGGTACAGTAAGTGTAAATACCTCCAGATAATTCTTCTCAGTCATAGGAAAGTCTGTAAAAATGCAACATGGGCAGCATAAAATTAATACTATAAGAGTAATAATCATATGCATTTTGTTATTATAACTATGGATTTCTCAAATGTAAAATCACATAAAATAAACTTGGGGGAATAGAACACAGCATGTGCTGTTAGTATCATGTGTCAGAAAAACACAGGCTGTGCTTGACCAGAAAGCATGCCCTGCACCTGCAATAGTTGCTTGGAAAATCTCTTTGGGATGCAGATCTGTGTGCATCTTCAGTACAAATACAGCTGAAGCTAACAAATAATTATGTTAATCTGATTATTCTTCTCTCCCTCCTTGCACCTACTGGCTTTTACACTTGTTTAATAGGCTATTTTCTGCATGCCTGGCATTTCTACAGAGGCTCCTGCTGGAGGATGGCAAATAGGCTAAGATTATGTTAGCAAAGACCATTTTCCTTGGGCTCCTGGCCCGGTCAATGGAGAGGGGCTCCTCTGGGGAGAGTTCCTACCCCAGCACGTCAGAGTTGCTCTGCCTGATCCCCAGAGGAGGCTTTAGCTGTGATCCCTCCGTCGCAGAAATGTTAACAGAGGGAGATAGCAGTGCAAGTCTCTCTGATTTCCAAGGCTGTCAGCCATTTACCAGCACTAAAACTGCCTTAGTAAGCTGTGTGAGCCCTCGACAGAACCTCTAACACCTCTTCTCTCCCATCTGCTTCTTGCAGACAGTGCTATTCTGGACGTGTGAAAAATACCCACGCACCAAGGATTGGCGCTGCTTCCCCGAAGCCTTCCTGAGGCTGGTGCAGAAGCTGCACAAGTGTGTAAGCCAGCACTTCCTCAAGCATTATTTTGTTAAGAACACCAATCTGCTCAAATATGCCAACACCAGTGACCTGGACTTGGTGGCCGGCAAGCTCGCGGTCTTCTTGGAGAACCCTGTCTTCTGCCTGGACTAAGGCGGGAAAAGGCCTCCTCACCCCACCCCTGAGCAGATCCCTCGCCTCCTCTCCCCACCTGCGGTTGTTCTTCGTGTCCTTCCAGTACATGTTGCAGCTGGCTTTCTAAGACAGTTGGCACATGCAGCGTGAAAGAGAAGTGTCAAGCTGGCAGCAGTGGGCGGTGAAAACTGATGGGAGGTATCGCTTGATGCCCGGCTGATCTAATTTGCTTTCAACAGTGACAGCCTGCCTGGAAGCTACAGCCAGTGAAACCAAAATTTCTGTGTCAGTCAGAGCAGGGAACTGCCTTGTTCTCCGTCTCTAGTCTTGTGGCACCTAAGCGGAACGACGGTGCAGAGGAGTCTTGCTCTGCTGCCTACCCGCTGTGTAACCTAGCACATGTATTGTTGCTGCCTCCCCCTTTCTCACAAGGACAGCGGGTTTAATTCCCTGCTTGCCTCACAGGCCAGCTCTGCAGAAGAGCAGAGGAACATTTGTGAAGTGTACTGAAGCTGGAAGCTTTCTCGGAGGCACTTTGATGCCTCCGCCTCCAATTAAATGGGATCCCGCTCCAGTATGAAGATAGCCATGCTGCTAGTGTTGAATAGCTCAAGGGAAGCAAGAGGAGGAATGGTGGTTTTTGCCTCTTCCTCATTTTTCTCTCCATTTCCATTTTTCTTCCAGTTGCTTTAAATATGTTTTCTTCATGTTTGCCTTTGCCAGTTGTGTTAGTGCCATACAAGCAGGGGGCTTTGCCAGAGCAGATGTCACTCCCACCCCTGGCTCCATCCAGCAGGCTGGAGGAGGAGCAGGTCTTTCCCTAGTTGTTCACACCCACGTATTTTTGGGTGGTGTACAGAAGGAGAATATTTTTCAAAGGCTGTTAGCTCCAAAACCCCCAGTGCTTTTAATATTATGGATGTTTAAAAAGAAAATCAGTTTTAGTGTTTCAAAAGAACAGAGTTCTGGAATGAGTATAAAGAATGTTGGCTTTAATGTTATTAAATCACTGAAACTAAACCAAAGTGGGCTTTTTTTTTTTGTTCTTACACCTGCACAGGAAAGTAAATAAGTATCTCCGTCGCCAAGGGAGGTGGCAGAGAGAGGATTTGCAGCCTCCAGGGAGCTGCTGCAGTGGATGGCCTGCAAGATGACCATCCGTGGCAGAGCATCTCCCCCTTGTGTCAAATCGTGGTCTAACCGTGCATCTTTACACAGCCTCTGCTTTCTGGCTTGATTTTGTACGCGGGAGTATGTTCACAAGTCCATGGGGCCTGATGGGTTTCACCTCAGAGTACTGAAGGAGCTCGTGGATGTTACGGTAGGACCCCACTCGATCATCTGAGGAGGTCCCTGCTGACTGGAAGCTAGCCAACATTATTCCAATCTACAAAAGTGGCATGAGGGAAGCCAGGGAACTACAGCCCTGTTAGTCTAACCTCAGTACCAGGAAAAATTATGGAGAAGATTATACTGGGTACTATTGAAAGGCATTTAAAGAACGATGCACTCATCAGGCACAGTCAACATGGGTTCATAAAGGCCAAGTCCGGTTTAACTAATTTGATATCCTTCTATGATAAGGTCACCCACCTAGTGGAAGGCAGTGGATGTAGTTTTTCTGGATTTTAGTAAGGCTTTTGATACTGTCCCTCACAGCATCCTTCTGGGTTCATGGTGTGCTGGGTGAAGAAGTGGCTGAACGGCAGGGCTCAAAGGGCTGCAGTGAATGGGGCTACATCTGGCTGGTGACTGGTCACCAGCAGTGTTCCTCAGGACCAGTTCTGTTCAATATATTTATCAACAACCTGGATGCAGGAGGTGAATGCACCGTTAACAAGTTTGCTGATGATACCAAACTGGGAGGTGCTGTTGACTGTCTTAAGGGACAAGAGGCCTTGCAGAGGGATCTAGGTAGATCAGAGCATTGGGCGATGATTAATGAGATGAAATTTAACAAGTTGAAATGCCGGATTCTGCACCTAGGATGAAGTAATGCCGGGCACAGGTATAAACTGGGAGAGTGGCTGGAGAGCAGCCCTGCAGAAAGGGACCTGGGGGTGCTGGTGGGCAGTGGGCTCAATAGGAGTCAGCATTGTGCCCTGGCAGCCAGGAGGGCAAACTACATCCTGGGGTGCATCAAATACAGCATCACCAGCCAGTCAAAAGAGGTGATTACCCCACTGTATTCAGCATTGGTGCAGCCTCACCTCAAGTGCTGTGTGCAGTTCTGGGCCCCGCCATTTAAGAAGGATGCAAAGGTTCTTGAATGCATCCAGAAGAAGGCAACAAAGCTGGTGAAACAGCTGGAAGCAATGTCCTATGAGGAATGGCTAAGGACTTTGGGCTTGTCTAGTTTGAAGAAAAGGAGGCTGAGGGGCGACCTCATTGCTCTCTGCAGATTCCTGAGGAGGGGAAGTGGAGAGGGAGGTGCTGGTCTCCTCTCCCTGGGATCCAGTGATAGGGTGCATGGGAATAGTTCAAAGCTGAGCCAGAGGAGGCTCAGACGGGACACTTGGAAGCATTTCTTTACCAAGAGGGTGGTCAAACACTGGAACAGGCTTCCTAGAGAGGTGGTTGATGCCCTAAGCCTGACAGTGTTTAAGATGCATTTGGACAATGTCCCTAATGACATGCTTTAACTTTTGGTCAGCCCTTAAGTGGTCAGGCAGTTGGAACATGATGATCATTGTAGGTCCCTTCTAACTGAAACAGTCCTGTTCTGTTCTGTTCTGTTCTATTCTATTCTATTCTATTCTATTCTATTCTATTCTATTCTATTCGCTTCCCTATCCTTCACCAAGTGTAGGAGAAGGCTTTCTTCTACAGTTAATTCTTTAGCAGAGAAGGTATCAGTCAGGCGGGATCCCAACTGCATGGTCATTCTTTCACTGGTCTCCTACATCAGATCCCACTATGTGCAGACCTGACCCTACTATGAAACTGGCACCCTCTTTGCTCAGGACCCAGGAATACTCTCCAAGTCGCCTTTCCACATGGGTAACTGTGTTGTGTGGAACTGTTTTGACAGGTCACTTCTCTTGCTAAACCTTTGTTCTCCAGGCTCATTTTCAAATGGGGCCCAAGTGGCAGTTTCATGATGAACACCCCCTGTTAAAGCGTGGCTTTCCTGTTTCTGGTGAGCAGAGCTGTTTCGGTAAAGAGCAAAGAGATGCCAATCTGCCAAGCAGAGTCAGTCAGCTGTAACTATGAAGTAATGTCTCCTGTTTTGTCTTGGTTTTGTCTTGGGGTTGGAGGGCTAGCTTCTGAAGTTGGAGGAGGGGCAAAAGCAGTTTGAAAGGACAGTGAAAAATGTTCAGGGCTCTTAATCCCAAGTTTGATATTTTAGGACCCCAACGCATGATCCGTTTGGGATTAGTTGTGACTGTTGAACAATCTATCTCCCTTTGTAGCCAGGGGGGAAACTGTTTCAGTACTGATACCGTAACTTACCTGCAGCTGTGTATCAGAGTCCTCAGTTGCTCTGGTTCACAGCCTGCTATGAAGTGAAATCGCAGGCATGCGCCGTGTGCTGCAGAGCCACCAGGTGGAAGGTACGGCTGCTCTGCCAGGGCGGCAGCCTCTCACGGCTGGGAATGAATCAGCAAAGCCAGTAAGTAAGCACAGAATGATGGACCCCTGCTTTGAGCCAAGTCAGATCAACTTTTTTTTCTTTCTTTTCTTGTTTATACACAGCCAAATGCATCAGCTAGCACGTGCTGCTGCAGGAAATATCATCGTGACCATATAAAACTGAAGATCAGCCCTGGAAGGTATGTTGCTACTGGCCTCAAAGGCACAGAACGATGCCCAGCTTTTTCTCCAGAACAGCAAGACGTGACTCAGCTGGTCACTAGCAAAGGGTGAGGGAAAAGGCTTTGAAGGAAGAAATAATACGTTCATTGAAGTAGTTCAACACAAGAAATAATTCCATCTTGGAGATAGGTTGAGGTCATACTACATACTATCTTATATAGCTTAGCGCGGGTCTGATTGGGTGTATGGGTATTTTGTGAGGCAGGTTTTTGTGGTGGTGGGAGAGTTGTGCAGGAGGTCTCTGATAAAAAAAAAACCTTGCCAAAGGTACTTGTTGCATTTCTTACCACAGTAAACTTTCTGCAAATAGCTTTTCACTTACACATCCAGCCTGATTGCAAAATCGTGCCCTTCTCCCAAAGTTTTCCTCCAAAAAAGGATATCATATTGTGTTTTGGCTACAGAGTAAGCTTTATCTTTCATAATTTTGTTTTTCTTTAAAAAAAGGTAGCCTTTTCACAAATACAGACTTTCTTGAAATACGTTAAATTTACTCAAAAGCTCTATCTTTGTTCAGAGCATCTGGAAGGAATGTGATGACCATTCGTTCTCCCCCTCTTTTTAACTGCTTTCATGAGTATTTGCTGAGTCCCAAAGGCACTATCAAGGAAAGAAGAAGAATTCTTGACTTTCATATTTTCTTTATGGTTGGCTGTGACTTTTTGCTTACCTCTCAAGTTTTGCTTTCTCTCCTTAAGTGAATTATTGTCTTTAAAACAAGAAGGGGCAAACAGTGGCCAAAAGGGAGCTGTCTTGTGTGCATGTGAAACACAGCACTCAGGAGCAACAGACATTCCCAAAGCATTCCCATAAGCAAAAGAAGGAGAAATTAAAATGCATATTTCTGATGAGACATGGGGGGCAATGAGCATTTACAGAAATCCTCTGTTCAGGAGACATGAAACGACAACTATGAGAGAATTTCGGCTGACTCACAGCTGAGCTCTTGGCCACCATTGCCTTTGCACAAGGTGATGGCGCTCAGGCTGAGTGCTAACTGAGGGTGTTTTTCAAGGTATTTGAAAGGTGGCTTTTTCAAGGTAGCTTGTTGCTAGCTTCTGGCTGGGCAGGAGAGGTGTGTGTGATCCTTGCTGTCGTGCCGTGTGCTGGAGCCTTAACTGGGATGAGGGATGCTGAGATGGCTCATGGTGGGTGCTAACGGCCTCCTTACAGCTGCGTGGCATTCTCAGCCCTCACCACAGACACCATTGGTCCATCTACCGGAAAATTCAATTTGAAATGTGTTGCTGTGTTACCATATAAAACCTTACAAAACGCGTGATGTTTCAGTCCTTTTACATGGTCTGCCGTTAAGTCACTAGAGGGCAATGTCTCTCTCAAACATGCACAGCGATCCAGGATCTCACTTGCTCTTAAAATGAGCGTCTTGTTAGTTATCATTGAACTGAGACAAATGAACTCGATTAATTTAATGCTAAATTCTATTGCCAAAAAGGAGAGAAGGAAAGAGACCATGGGAGAGCTTTCTAATAAATAGCAAGACTTGGGTAAAAAGTCTCTAAACTCTGGGAAACGTTCCAAGAGCCAGATTATGGATTTATTGCTTTCTGCAGCAAAAGATGGGCTCGCAGTAATTCCCAACAGCCTTGGTCTGGGGAGAGAACTGACAAGCAAAGTGCAGGCAGGGTGCTGGGAAGGAGGGAACTAGCCACCACCCTGCTCCATCGGAGCATGTGTCCTGCTTTCTCTCCATAGGGCTGGGCCACAGGCCCACTGAGAAGACAAGGTGACCATGACACCCACGTGTGCCTACCTCCCAGGCACCTCCGTCTCCCTCTTTTTCTCCTTCTGCTTCCCCACCCAAAGAGAGATTTTCTCTGGACAGGTTTTCTGATGCCACCCCTTTGGCTCTGGTAGGAATGGTCATTTCTGAGTGCACATCATCTCTCCTTTATGTCATGGGACCCAGGTGTACACAGAGACCATTACAGACCATCTACACCCCACCCCACACCCCCCCCATACTCCATCTTTACTTTGGAGTGATGCCCAGTAATGAAGTTAGAGTACCTTGCAAATTTCGTTCCCAGTGGGAGCAGCCTGTCCTCTCTGAGAAAAACTGGGGCATAGACAGTGATAGATAAGATAACAGGCCAATTCTGCCTTCACACTAAATATTTTTCTCCTTACCAATGCTAGGATTGCTGGTTTTGAGGATCAACATATTATTTATTACTATTTCTCTCCACCCATCCCCCGCCCCAGACTCTCATCTGAGGGTCTTGCGATGTCACATGAGACAGTGACACAGCACCAATGCTCAAAACATGGTAAGAGATCCCACTCGCCGTATCAGACCAACCTTTGCCATTGCCATAGGAGGTGTGTGGGTGCCCTTGACCTCTTTGAGGTCTGGCTTCTGTGGCTGGAGGAATATACACAGCATCGAAGGAAATTAAACAGCTCCAGGTAGCAAATGTATTTTAGCCTGTTCTGACCCAAGCCACTGCAGCACAAAGAAATGGAGAACGCTTTTGTTGTGATACAGGTATTTGTCAGTTCTGCTCTGAGCGACGCCTTTGATCTGAAAGAAAGGACAGGATCAGAGCTTGGCTTTGAAAGTATCTCCTGGGTGGGTGATGAGGAATGCACAGATGCTACCAGAGACCAGGCCTGTGGAGAGTGCAGAATGTATTTTCCACAGGAAAGATTCTCTAATTTACTCTTAGCATCCTCACAAATAGAAATTACAAGGAAATGCATCAAGGAAAGAATTAATCAGATTGAAAAGCTTTGTAGTAATTAGGAAAAAGAATGGCATCTTCTCAGGCTCCCCTGGGTGGTGGTAATTACCAGCTGCACAACTGTGGCTTGTGCAACTTAAACTTTTCTGGATTAAAAAGCTAAATATCTTCTTGTTTCCTTTCTTAGAGAAGTCACTCTTGGAATCAGGCCAACAGCTCAGAGAAATGTGCATTGAGCCTCCTTCAACCCGGCTGGGCACAGCTTTACATGCAGGGGTGGTCCAGAGCCTGATCCCAAGCCATGGCTTAGTTGCATCTGGCCCATCGCATTTTTTTGCTGTTGCCTTGGAGGAGATGGGTACTACTTGTTGTTCAGCAACCCAAACAGCCAAACCCCTTCTGCCGCACCTGCGGGCAGCCTTAGACCCATCTACTTCTTCCATCCAGACCCATCTACTACCGCATCCCAGCAGCAAAGACCAGGTCATAGCCCCTTCTGGTGCCCTTACTGCTGCTGACATGGCTGGGGGACCTGAGGGGCAAGGCTGCATGGGCTGTAACTGGAGGGGGCTAGGTAATGCTTTCCAGGGAAGGAGTTTTATTAATTTAAGAGAGTGCATGGAAGTCCGGTTCCAAGCTAGTAATGGACCAAAGAGAAAAGGGAAAAAAAAAAATCCCTTGCAAAAAGAATTTTTAAGGAAATGAAAGTCAAGTGGTAAATTCCTGTGGTCCCCTTTAAAAAGGGTAAGAACACAGGTCTGGGAGGGATCTCATCAGCCACTGAATCCATTCACTGCTCTTTCCGGTCCTTTCCCCTAAATGAACAGACAGCGGTTTCAAAGGTAGGTAGATATTTTGCCCCTGACTCCTCGGGCAGGCAGACTTTTTCGGACCCACACAGATCATTAGGAGCTTTCTTTGAACTTTCAGCCTAAGTGTGTTCACAGCCAGCGTTGTCTGGTTTTGTACCAGTACGGATTCAAGCTGCTGTTCTCCCTCCGTACGGTTTGCTGTCCACGCAACCATCACAAGGGTAATCATAAGTTCCCTTGGCTTTAGCTGAGCATGACTAGATATTCCAAACTCTTGGGTCTCTTTTTCTCTGATAAAACCTCTGTTCCAGTCCTGCTCTGCTTCTTTTCCAAGTGTAATTCACCTCAGCATGAATAACCAAAGTGGTCTGCAACGTTCCAGATGGGGTCCCATCAGTGCTTCCTGTAACGGCACGTCACATAGATAGTACTAATCCATGCAGCATATCCTCTGTGCTGAAGAGGAAAGCACACCCAAGGGTCAAGTTCCCTTAAAAAATAACTGCAACTTCAAAGGAGGAGCGACTATCGTCAATGATTTCCTTTGGCAAACCAGGTTAGGCCGGTTGGAAGGCTTGCCATGGTCCGGTTGTCTTGGAAGGGAACCAAATTCCCAAGGCTGTGAGCCAACAGATTCATCGTCTCAGTGAGACCCGAGCTCGGGCCAGAATCAATGAGTCTGTTTCAGTGTGTTCCTCTCTGCCCTCCCCAGTCGACCGCCGGCTCTGGGCTGTGTCTCTCCCCTACTTCTTCCCCTCAAGTCAGAGGTAGACACCATCCCTCCTCGTAACACAAATCTGGTGTTTTACCACTAAGCTGAAGAGTTTGGCTGTTTTCTGGCCGTGTCATTAAAATACCATCGACTGGAGAGGCAACAGATCAGTGACCAGAGCTAATAGCAGCAAAAGGGATTAAATGAACAATAGGTCTTGAGTATAATTTATGAATGCCATTAGCTGCTGAGAGAGAATTACGTTATGGCTGGAGTTCTGAGGGGGAAGGGTGGGTCTTATCTAGGCAGGAAGAAAAAAAAAGTGTCTGATTGCATTTGGATTAACAAACAATATCGATTCGCCATGTGATACGTCTCGGGCTGTTATGTTTAGATCAGATCTAATAAGATCTAAACAAAAACAAACTGCATTTTCTGTATTTTACGTTCAGACCTCCATGGTCAGCGAACATTGTGTTTGTATCTCAGGGGTTCCGGTCACGCAGCATCCACCACCCTGCCTGGTAAAGCCTAGTTCTTCACCAAAACTCTTGCACAAAGCCAGGTTTTCTTCTCTAAGAGGCATGACATTGGTTGCACGAGCATTTCCTTGCAGCCAATGCACTGCATCCCAGTGGATGGGACTGAGCAAGCAATGCCTTTGTTTGCAGTATCTCCTCTGCCTTTCATTTGATAGCCAACATGGTATCTCATTAAACTGCTTAGCTTGGCAGCTGGGGCCATTTGTTATAGTGTGATATGAAGGATCGTAATCAGATTAAACCTCAGGATCATATTGTGGAGGGAGAGATTAGACTGGAGAATAAAGTGAAAGTTCAATTTTGTGTGACAGTGCAGAGTTGCCTCTACTTGGGGTGGTGAGGGGGTTGGAAAGCGATTGCGGAGGCTCGAGCTGGGGAGTATTTATTTCCCTGGCTCCCTGCTCAGTTTTGAGCAGAAGGGTTTTAGCACCCACCTTGAAATATGGGGTAGCTCTGCACACATAAGCCCCTCCCTACAGCGCTGGTTCACTCTGCTTTGCTTCCCAGGTGAGGACTTGAATTGAGGGCTTGCATGGGGAAGGAAAACCCAGGGGGGTGGAAATGATGCCAGAAGCCAAAGCTGTGTGCGCTGAAGCGCGGTACTTCTGGGAAGGGGATGCCCTTGGCACTAGCCACTTAATTCTCATTATCTCTGTGCTGGAGCCCCAGGTCCTTGAGATGAACTATTGTTCCCCGGCTCCTTCCCGCTCCAGTGCAGTTAACACAGCCTCCTATGAGTCCTCCAGCAGTCTGGGGGCAGGAGGCACCCTCCAAAAGTCAGCAGGAGCCCCGCAGTGTGGATATACAGCTAGGAGGTCTTCTGTGAGCTCCTCTGAGCAGATTTGGCTAGTATTAAAAGTAGCAGAAAAAGACAAATTGGCAAGGTGGGAAAGCAACTTGCAGATGAATTTCTGGCATCTCTGCCACCAGAGAGAAATGTGATCGTGGGTCAGAGCAGCTCCGGTCTCTGTCCTGAGCTTGTTTAATGGGCAGGTCTCGTGGAGAGACCCCAGCTACCACCAACTTCAGAAACAAACTCAGACCTCTGCAGCTCTCTCCATGGACATTGCAATGGGCAGCAGGTATTTTTTAAAATGTTGGCCCTCATGCTGCGGCTCGGGAATCTTTGCCCTGTATTTTTTCCCCTTAGGCAGCAGACAAAGCCAACGAGGGGGTAAAATCTGTAGCGAGAACTGCTTTGGCTCTGGGGAGCTCCAGGTTCAGAGGAGGTGCATGCACTCACCTAATCACAAGCACGTCCTGTTGTCACCAGTGAACCCACTGGGAACATATAAATATACCCACTTTCAAAAATGGTGGCTATGCTGAGTCCTATCCCAAATGAACTAAATAGCTGTCAAAAAAAGCAGAGATAAAAAGGGGTATATAAAAATTTTAAAACTGTACCTAAGACAATTGTAAGCTCTGTCCCCACACTCCTGCTGTTACTTGTCCTGGAGATACACTTAATGAATAATATATTCTCTCATCAGCTTGATCTTTTGCTCAGATATTGTACCCTCTTCCTTCTCCTTTGTCTGCTCTCCTTTCCCTGGAGACTAAGTACTTTAGGGCAGGAGCCTGGCATAGAAAAATCTTCAGTTTCATTGTGCTTCCTGAAACTTAACACAATGCAAAGCCCTAGCAAAACCTCAGAGGAATGAAGGAGATCCTGATCTAAAGAGCTGGGAAGCCGCCAGAGCCCTTCCAGCTGCCCAAGATGACTTCTGAGGTGATGAGGGGGCACTTGGGGGGGAGCAGATGGACGAGAAACTCGCCCCCCCCCGCTCCATGTGAGTGCCACAGCCATGCAGATCGCTAACGACGTCCCCTGGTTTGGGATGATGAAGTGCCAGCGTGCAGGGGATGGCGGTGCCAGCTGCTCAGTATATGGCTTTGGGGAACTCGCATCCAACATTAACAACCAAAAAAAGATGGCAACAGACTGTCTTCCCCTCCTGGTGCCTGACAGAAGCTGAGAAAGGGCACTCGCACAATGGGAAAGCATAAATCTAGCTGTGACACTCTTTAACCTTGCAGCAGGATGGGAGGACGCTCTCTGCTCCCCCCTGGGCCATCTGGAGTCCCGGGCTGCCCCCAGGACCTCCATGCAGCTATGTTGACTTTGGGTAAGCTCCTGGCCCCACGAGGGAGTTGGGGGAGGCTGCTCTGGAGGCAGAGCCCTTCGGCAGCAGCGCCTGAAGGCTCTTCTGCTCAGCCCACAGCAATGGTGGGAGCAGAGCTGGGGCAGAAATCCTGCCTGGGGTGCAGCAGTGGTCTGAGCCAGTGCTGCACGAGGAGGTGAAAGCAGCTACGTACCCTCAGGAGTTCCTCCCTCTGTGGCACCACACACTCCCAAAAGCATCCCTGATGATGAAAGAGGTGGCTCTCAGCAAAGGCATCTCAGGTCTTGCGGAAGGTTTTAATAAGTGATGATGATCGTGTGATGATGATCATATGATGATGATCATATGCAATATGGATATGAGATATACATTATACAGTGTATGTACCAATCCAGCCAGACCTCGGCTGTGTTTTGCTCCAGCACTCTCTATAGGCAAGCCGAGAGGAGGGGGCTGACCCCATCAAATGTTGTCCTCTCGTTGCCCTGGTGACTTTGTCAGATAAAGTAGCCTGTGCCCAGGCGCTGTCTGTTCTTGTATTAAAGGCTCTTAAAGGCAGTGATCCTGATAAAGCCCCCCACGCAAAGGGGTCTTCGCTACGCCTCTTGGAGCTGCTGCAACACAAGAACTTAGGTTCCACCAGGCACCGTCCCCTGAGAAAGGGGAATCTGAGGCAGAGCAGTGAGACATCAGAGGTGATAAGCCAAACCCCATGATACACACAGACTTGGGGCCTAAGAAAAGGGGACAGCAACACCTAAAAATATGGGTGCCAACCTTCTGGCAAATAAAGTGCTTGAAGAGTTGTTAAGAAGACTCCAAAACAAGAGCAAAGACCTGAGGTGATCCCTGCTCTGCCTGCTGCATGTGCAACAGCCATGTGGCGAGCTGGACTGACGGAGGGTGGGATGTGAGGGGGGGTCGGGAGGTGAGGGCAGTTGGGATCAGAAGGGGGTCGGGATGTGAAGAAGGTTTGGACATGGAGGTGGCAGCAACCTCCTCAGGCAGCCCGGGCAAAGCTGGTAATGTGATCGCAGCAGGGAGAAGCTGTAGCAACTGGTTGCTTTCCTTTGCTAGATTTTAACGAGAGCAGAGTTTTTCCACGCAAAGTGGAGGACCATATCCGTGTTTGTGTTACAGTATTTAACTTTCCCCTTTTACTTGGGAAACCACAGCAAAGGCCACTCTTGGTGTTCTCAAATTGGATCTCTTTGAACCTTCAGCCTACAATCAAAACAAGAAAACAGAAAACAATGCTTCAACAAATAGTCACTGTTTACATCCAAAATATATGTAATTTATGGAAAACATGCTGGCATCCAAACCCAGTGTCTGCTCACTGAGCTCTGCATAATGCATAGTTAGTGAACAGGAGGGCACTGGTGTCCAGCTGTGTTTTTCTGAACAGGAAATATCTCAAAAACCAAACAGAATTTTTGTCAATACTTTGTAGTTAAAGTACATCCTAAAGCAGACTGGCCAGTGTATTAACACATTTCTGGTTTACCCTGTGTCACAGGCACTACAGGCATAGCTCTTTGAGAGGCTGGTGGGGTACCCACAAACTTGCCGTGCTAACCCTATACTGAAATTTCACACAAAGCTCAGAGGCGCATCCATTTCTTGGTTCACACAGAGGCTGATCTGGTCTGTGACCAATAATAAAGGAAAACCATAATATGTGCCAAATTCTGTGGCTTAATAGACAGAAACGCTAATGGCTGCCCAGCAAGAGTCTTGTAATGCTGACAGCAGAGCTATGAGGGAACAATATAATGGTTCTTACACTGGACAACTGTTCCATCTAAATATCACTCTATTAGAGGCTGCAATTCAAACTTAGCTTTTATTGATTTTTTTTTTTCAGTGGTCTGCTCTTACCAGCTGGAAAGGCCCTATAACAAAACCCTAGTAAATGAAATGCAGGTGCTGGAGTCTCATTTGAAACACTTGCGTTGTAAGGCACATGGTAGTGCTTTGAAAGAAGATGACCATTAAAATCACCTGGTCCCCATCTTTTTTCTTCCTTCCAGTTCCCTTCAATTTGTCACCACAACATCCCCAAAAGCATCATCCTCAGACCTTCTCTTCTCCCTGGCCTGGGCAAGATATGAATGCACTGTAAGCATCAGCCCACCTCTGAGAGCCTGTAAAGACTGGGCAAGACCCAAACTGGATTTGGCAGCACTTCTAAGGTGGGGGAACTGTAGTTTCTCCTTCCAAGCATGTCCATTTGGCACAGGTAGTACTGTGCATCATTTTGGGAGGGGGCAGGGAGGTGTGACTGCAGCATTGCATATTCTAGGTTTCTCCTTACTTGTGTAGGTGCATGGGGTGAAAGGATGGCTGGTGGCTTGTCCAAGGTGATGCAGCAGAGGGTGGGAGGCAGACCTGGACCCAGGTCTTCCAGCCCTCTGGCCTGACTCCTCAGCGTGTGCTAAGATGAGAAAGTCATCTGTGAGCGTAGGGCTGCTCCTGAATGCAGAAAAGCTGCTGCTGCTGCTGTTAGCGATGCTGTCCTGTTTTTCTCTCTGTTGTTATTTGATATTCTTAATGGTATGGTTTCTGTTCTGTTTGCTTGTTTAAATCCTTCTCGGTGATTGTAGAGCCATCTCTTGTCAAATTGCAGTGCTCTGTCTGCAACATTTCTTGTGCCTTGGATGTAAATAGCTTTCATTAGTTTCTGGCTGTAAATGCAAGACTGTCATGAGGAGATCATTATATATACTGGCCTGGGTATAAAAGGTGGTCCTGCAACACGGCATGTGTGACTGAAGGGTGATATTTCTCACACTGACCAAAAATAGCAGTATTTGCAGTAATTCTGTTTCTCTAGCCTGGGCGGGAAGCTATAAGAGTATCTGTACCACTGTTGTTATCTGCCCAGAAACACAGCGGCAGCGTGTGAAGGGATGCTATGGCACTTACCTGCTGCAGGGAGGTAATACTTCTCTGCCCCTCTTCTTCTACCTTATCCATCTGGCTGAGGCGAGAGCCCTTCCACGGGCTTGCCCACAGCTCAGTTCCACAAAAAACACAGGGGGCCCAATGCTATATTTGGGGGTAGTTTCTGTGCTTGCAGCTGCATCCCCCGCTGGAGGGGGCCCTCCCTGTATTTATTTCTCCCCCATCAGGAGCAGAGCATCGCTCCGGCCCTGCTGCTGCCGGGCAGCTGGGTGCTCTGGTGTCCATCAGGGTGACAGCGGGTGTTGCAGTTCCCGCAGTCCAAGCCCTACCCACCGTCTTCCAGGAAAAGCCCTCCCTGGTCACCTCCTCTGCTCCCTGAGCTTGTAGGGTCTCGTGTGTGCGAGCTGAGGAGAGGGCAGCTAGGTGGTCCCTCTGGTGCCCTACAACCTGTGTGTGCCCACTCGTGCCCTTCCAGAGTGCCGCAGCGTGATTTCTCCCCACTCCTTGCCCTGGAAGAGCCGTGAGCGCTGGGGAGAAGGGGCTGGGGGGTTGGGCTCCAGGTTGTGCTCTCCCTTGTGCCCCATGTCTCTTTGGTGTTGGGGAAGAAGGTGCTGCCAAGGGTCCCGCTCCGTTTACTTACTTTGCGCGTGCGTGCCCTTATGGGCTGCAAGCAGCCCCCCCGGCTCCCCAAACCCTGCACCCATGGTCCTTGTGCGAAATCTTCCTTTTTGGCTGCAGAGCCGCCAACTGTGTTGCGGGAGGGGGGCTGGGACAGAGGGGCAGCAGGGTAACGGGACAAGCTTGCTGCCACCAGGGTGGCTTTAATGCTGAAAAGGTTTTTCCGACGGAGAGGCGGCGGGAGGGGGGGGTGTGCTGCTGGCTGCGGGCCGGCGCTGGGGGCTGTCGCAGCGAGGAGGATGCTCCAAGGGATGCAGAGGGAGCCCTCTTCTCTTCCCCCCCCCGGCCAGTTCTGCACCGGGCACCCGGGGCCCTCGGCTTGCGGGAGAGCGGCGGCCGCTGGGGTGCAGTGCAGCCCCGTCGGATCCGCCCCGACGGGCGGGGGGCCGGCACCGGCTCCGGGCACCGGGCACCGGCCGCGGGGCTGCGGCTGCGGGCGGACGGGTTCCGCCGCATCTTCCCTTCCCGGCCCCCGCATCTGGGAGCCATCAGGATGGCCGAGGGCTGCTTGAAAATACCAGCCCACGCACACGTGAACCTCCTTCTTCCCCCCTACAACCTCTTTTTTTCTCCCCCTACATAACCCGGTGTGGGGAACGTGTCAGGAATAAGCTCCATTTGCAGGGAGCAGGAGAAGACCTGGGGGGCAGGTAGGGCTGATCCCCCCCCATCCTGCTATCTGTACTTTAAGCTTCTGGATTCAGGGTAATCCAGCGGCAGAGCCAGCCCTGCCAAGGCAATAGGCTAATAAAGTAAAATCTGCCCTCCCAGGGCAGAAGCCACAGCTGAGCGTGTCTGCACCCCTGGCCAGAATTTGCCCTTGCAGTCAGGTAGTGCACAAACCGTTGCTTCAGACTTGGGCAGCTCCACAAAAAAAAAAAAANACAAAAAAAAAAACCAAAAAAAAAACCAACCCTCCTGAAAAGCTTCTCATGCATTTTAATTTCATCCAAAGGCGCATGGTTTTTTTCCGCACCTGCGCTGATCCAAGCCTTCATTTTCCTCTGCGTTCGCTGTGCCAGCGTGAGCGAGCGGGATCTTCCTGGGCAGCAAACGCGCCCGTTTCCCTGTGCCTCCTCTGTTGCCCCGTGCCCCTCCTCGGCTCCAGCTTGGGCCAAGAACATCATGTACCTGCTGGTGGGTGGTGTACGTCAGTGCCTCCACTGCACTGTTATGTTCCTCAAGCCAACACCAAAAGTTGTCCTTTTTCTTTTTTTTTTTTTTTTTTTCCCCAAATGAGTTTTCTAGATTTATTGGGCAATGGAAACTTTCCACTACAAATGATTCAAGTTATGCTGGAAACGGAAATATTTAAATATTTCTCAGCAGCCTTTTACACAACCCCCTCCTATTCCTTCTCTCCGGAAGAGCTTTTTAAACCCGCAGATGAGCCGGGGGTGTCACTCATTGCCCCCCCTCCCCTTTCCCCAGGCTGAGGTGCAGGTTGCTGAGTGCTCCAGCCCCCCTCTCTTGGGAGCGAGGTCCCAAGCCAGCACGGGGTCCAGATGCAGCCAGGCACTTTGGATGCGATCGCTAGTCCTAACGCCAGACTTTCGGCTTGCAAGCGCTGCGATGGTGGCGTGTGCCTCCTTAACAGCAGCGCTGTGCGCTGGTAATCAGATCCACTGGGTCCAAATTCCTTCCCACCCACTCAGATACCAGCTCATGGAGGCAGCTGGTGCTGTGCCAGCCCACAGGAAAGTCCACACGTGAGGGTAGGTTGTGGGGGGGGGGACGGACGGGGGGACGGGACACATGCTGTGCTACTTAGCACAGTGCTTCTGCCCCCCTGCTCTGATTTGGGGTGCCCCTGGGGTCCCTCCCTGATCCCACATAGCTGTCCAACAAAGTCAGGGTGATGCCGTGTGGAAACTGTGGGCAGTACCTTGGTATCTGCTTTGAGCCTCATCCATCTCAAAGAGCTTGTCTATAAATGGAGTTATTTCAGAGTAGGGAAAAAGCACTCACTCTCTACTCCACACATGGTGTTACTTAGGCAGAGCAATTAACGTGCAAAATGCTACTTGCATCCAAATTAATTGCTGAGCAAGGGCATGCCCTGTGTCAGCAAGTCAGCCCAACCCTGGGTGACGGAACTCTTGAAGGCAGCGCTCCCCGGGACGGGCAGCCGGGGCACAAATTGCAGCGGGCTGTTGGTGTGACTCCCTGCTGGCACTCAGCGCAGCTTGGCTCAGCCCTGAGGACGGTGCCCGGGCTGCTGTCTGTCCGTCCGNAAGCTGGGAAGGGGTGACCCCGGTAGGGGTACCTCTCCCCCCGCACGCCTTTGTAGCACAGCAGCCAGCTCTGCCCGGCGTGCAAGGTGATGAGGTGTGGGAAATATGATGCCAGGGGGAACGTGCCCCCTACAGGTGTCCCCCCCAACTCAACGGAGTTGCAGTAAAAAGCGTGCACCCCTGCTGCAGCTGGCTGCTGGCGGGGAGATAGGTACCCCTTGTGAACGTGCTGGTGGGCCCCCACTACACATCTGCTGTCCCACGAAGAAGACGTGTCCCCGTGTCGCAGCCTGGTGCTTCCAGCCGCAGGCACGGGGACCGCAGAAGATGAGCGTGGCCCCGTTGCAGCCAGCGGGGTGAGGACGGTCTGCGCAGCTGAGCCAGCTGCAGGGAGCCCAGAGCTTTTGGCCTTGCGCTGGTGTGACCAAGTGACTCATGTCACCCTGGTTTTCCGCAGAATAACAGGCGTCGGCAAGCCAGGGTGAGGCTGAGTCATTCTGGCCAGAGCGGGTGTATGCAAAGTGCAAGGGGCCATCTCGGATCCGTCCGCAGCGGGAGCACTGCCACAGTCAAATCCGTACGGCCGGGTGGGACCCGGCGCAGGGGCTGGATCTGTGCCGCAGCAGTAAGAGCATCGGATCAGCGTGCTGCCTGTTGCAGCGCGGCTGGAGACTTGGCTCTGAACGAGAGGTTAAAATAATCCCTCCCTGTCCTTCGGGGGGGTTGGATTTCCACTATGAGAAACATCAGCTTGGACGAGAGATTTCTGATTGAAGCACTGCTTTGCCGCAGTTCTGCGGGGTGATGGAGAGAGCAAGTCGTGCCTTGGGGGTTTTTTTTCACTCCCTTCCCAGCTCTAGCACTCCGCATACTGTTTGCTGTCTTCCCCTCAGTCTGCACCCAGACCTTCTTCTGCATCCTACTGGGGTGGGAAACTTAAATCTGTGTAGTTTCCCTCTTGATAGTGATAATTTAAAAAAAAAAAAAACAACAAACCAAAAAAAACCCCAACCAAACAAAACACCTTTTCAGTCTGTACTGTTTTGTACATCAAACTTGTATCAACAATCACAATTATTTGTAAATCACTTCTGTGGTTTTCATATTAAATATTGCTTCTCAAAGCCCTAAAGAGAAGATGAGAGACCTTGCTCTTCATCTTCAGGATTTCTGGGCAGGTGACTGCACTGGGCAGCACCGATAAGCACTCACTGTAGTTACTGCAGCTTCAGAGCTTGGAGCCATGTAATTATGAAAAACACCACATTTTCATTTAAAAATAATAAAGTGTCTTTCCAGGCCTGGGGCGTGTGGGGGAAAGTGTGAAAAATGAACCTACAAGCCTCACATTTCTCAAACTAAGCAGCGAACAAAAGCCCTACAGATTCCTTTAAAAAAATAAAAATAAAAATCATGGCTTTTTTTAGCCATCTTCATGACACTTGAAAGCCTCGCACAGAATTTTTTTTTACTTTATTACTTCTTCCCCACCCACCCAAAAGCTGAGGAGCTGGCGATAAAAAGGCAGCCATTAATCCACCCATCAAGTGGTTCTGAAAATACAACCTGTGGCAATGTAGCTGAGATGGATGGTGGTGCCGGGCTGGCTGTGTACAGAGCCAGGGAGGAGCCTTCTATATTTAAAAGGCTAATATGGTGGTTAGAGCAGAAAATAAGACAAGTCAGTCCATTAATTAGGAATAGAAAGCCTCAGTCCCTGCAGCTCTGGTACACATCACACTTTCCTCCAGCCCTTGGCTTCGTCTCCGCCGTGGTTACTGCATCTTTCCCGTTCATCTTATATTTGTTTATGAGGTCTTGGAGCAAAGGCTTTCTTGTCCCAGCGCAGCAGGGCAGTCAGCAGTAACACCCTTTGCTACTCTTCAGGTCCCTAAAAGCATCGCTCGGTGATCCCCATAATAAGTGGCAATAGCTCCCACAACCACTCAGTGTTAGCTGAGATGCCTTTGACCTCAGGGTGCCATTTAATAGCAAAGGATCATCTGGTGCCGGTGTCAGCAATCAGAAGATGAGGTTTCTTTGCGGCATCGACTTTGAAAATTTTCCAGTCCCCAGTGTCGTAGCGATGTTCTGCTTGAGCAGCCTCAAAAAAGCCAAAATATTTGACCTTCAAGATTTCAAAATCAATGAGTTTTGTAACTTGTGGCTCCGTGTGGGACTAAAGGAGTCATACCAAAATTTGGGAGAGCAAGCACTGCTGTGTTGTTTTTGGCCTGGTATTCGAAGCAGGAAGTGCCCGAGGTCTCAGGAAGCCAGTTTCCACAAATCCAGCCTAATTTTGGCAAATTCAGGAGGCTTGGAAACGACAGCCGGCTCTTACATGACCTTAATCACGTGGAAGCTGGAGGGTGGGAAGAAGTCTGGTTCCAGGGTATTTGAGGGTTTCCTCATTGCTGACAAACAGCCCAAGTTTTACAGAATAAATGCTGTGCACATCTGTCCCAGCCAGTCAGAGACGCTAAGCCTCAGGCTCTGCGTGCGGTACCTGCTTGGACCTCTGCTGCGTGCGAGTGTCACGAGTGGCGTGCAAGGTGATGGTGTTTCCCCACGCCTCTGCGTCGGGTGTCACTGGTTGGCCTCACCTAGTGTGCTTTTTCTTTGGGGGCTAGCAAGGCCTGTTTCCCTGCTCTGGTGAGAAGGGGCAAGGGTGTCTTGGGCTCATCCAGCAAAAGCCAAGGCTGGTTTGTGGATTTTGAGCCTGCAATGTACCCCGGTGGCCAAGAAGGCCAATGGCATCCTAGGGTGCATCAAGAAGAGTGTGGCCAGCCAGTCGAGGGAGGTCATCCTCCCCCTCTACTCTGCCCTGGTGAGGCTGCATCTGGACTACTGTGTCCAGTTCTGGGCTCCCCGGTTCAAGAAGGACAGGGAACTGCTGGAGAGTGTCCAGCAAAGGGCTACAAAGATGATTAAGGGACTGGAACATCTTTCTTATGAGGAAAGGCTGAGGGACTGGGGTCTTTTCAGTCTAGAGAAAAGAAGACTGAGGGGGGATCTTATCAATACTTATAAATACTTATAAATACTTAAAGGGAGGGTGCCAGGTAGATGGGAACAGTCTTTTTTTCAGTGGTGCCCAGTGATAGGACAAGAGGTAATGGGCACAAACTTAAGCATAGGAAGTTCCATCTAAACATGAGGAGGGACTTGACTTTGAGGGTGGCAGAGCACTGGAACAGGTTGCCCAGAGAGGTGGTGGAGTCTCCCACTCTGGAGACATTCAAAACCCACCTGGATACCATCCTGTGCAACCTGCTGTAGGTGACCCTGCTCTGGCAGGGGGGTTGGACTAGGTGATCTCCAGAGGTCCCTTCCAACCCTGACCATTCTGTGATTCTGTGATATTCTCAGAGAATGGGGTGGGAGTGGGCATCTCCCCATCAGATGATCATTGTAATGCTCCCAAAGGCTGCACTTGACTACCAAAACCAGTAATTCCCTAGGGTGATGATGAGCTGTACTACACTCGCTCTGGCTTCTTTGTGTTGCTCCACACCTGAAAAACCATCATCCTGCAGCAATTGAGAGGTGGTTTTCCATCAAAGCCCCATTACACTTAATACCAGCCATCTGTAAAGCTCTCTGCTCCACCTGCAGCCTTAAGATACCTCTTCTCCTTAATAATTCAGTGCCTCTAGATATGCACAGTAAAGATTTGGCTCCTTTCAGTGAGGACTTTGCCTCCCAGGTGGCAGGCAGTGGTAATGCTGCCCTTTCCCTCCGGCATGGGCTTGCCTCAGCAGATACAGGAGGCAGAAATGCAGCTTTTCCCTGGGTGCTGGAGAGCTGCCATCTCCACCCGAACCTCCCTGAAAAAGCCAGTTTTAGCAAAGCTGTAGCCCTCCAGATTCGCTCTCCTGCTGCGATTGATGGTGGAATCCAACATGGGGCATCCCACGGCTTCCCAACAGTAGCCGATGTGGGGCTGCCTCACCAGCATGGGGCTGGTGGGGTGACCCCATGCCCCTGGCAGCTTCCTATGGCTGGTGGTGCTGAGCTGATTTATCATCCGACGTTCCCTCTGTCCCACGACTGCTCCTGGCTGTGCCAGCGCCCAGCGTGAAAGAGCCTGTTGTTCCCCGTGAAGGGTATACTCTTGCCAGGTATATCACGTCCTCATTAAGGGAGGACTGCTTGTCTCCTAACCCACGGTGGAGGTTGCAATGTGCCCTTGGTGATGTCTCCGTCCAGGTGTACAAAGCAGCCGGGGCCAGAGTCTGAATGTGGGGAGCATGGGGGTACACACACACTCGTGGTCCTTCTCCACGGCTGGCCAAGGGCTGGGTGACCTGCACACCCACAACCACCACCAGGCTTCTGCCCTGAAACACAGTCATCTGAGGAAATTTAATTAGATAGCAAGAAACAAGCGGAAGGCACGGGGAGTTAAATGGGTGGTTAAGGGAGAGAAAAGTAGTGAGACTGTTTTTAGCCTTCTCCTGCGGACAGTGAAGATGCCCCTCTTGCTGCTGCACCTGAGAGCGCTCGCAGCTGCAGGCATCCCTCTCCTGACCTTTAGCCTTGGCCGCGCTAATTTTTTTCCATGTCTCTTAAATTAACTGCCAACCATACATGAAGAAAGTCCAGAAATAAGCTGAAAACCCAAGCTGCCCATGAGCTGATGTGACCAGTGTGAGCAGGAGTCCAGGACAGGAGCTCCTCAAGCCGGCGGGAGGGGAGCCAGGCACCGCTGCAAAGCTCTCTGTGCGGCTTCGCTGCTTTTGCTGAATCCCCAT
This sequence comes from Anarhynchus alexandrinus, assembly GCA_008711295.1. Classification (NCBI taxonomy): domain Eukaryota; kingdom Metazoa; phylum Chordata; class Aves; order Charadriiformes; family Charadriidae; genus Anarhynchus; species Anarhynchus alexandrinus. The sequence continues at coordinate 1,736,900 of VUYV01000106.1, forward strand.
GAGCATCGGGAGTGCTGCGGGGGGACAGGGACACGGGACCAACCGCACTTAATTTAGTCACCCAGACGAAGGAAAACGGCCAAAAGCACACAGATGTGCATCTCAAGGTACCCGAGCAGAGGAGCTGGCTGCTCCTTGGGCGAGCTGGCCTCAGCTGCGGGGTACAAGAGACACCTCAAAAACCACGCAAGGAGGGAGGTGGCCGGCATGCACTGGGTATGGGTCTGGCACCACCAGGTCTGAGCAGCGCTTGGCAGCACGGCCCCTCTACCAGGCACCACAGCCGGTCTCACCAGCCTGCCCGGTCTGCGGCCGCGTTTGTAGCTTCTGCTGCAGTAGTTTTCCACTGGGGAACGTGTGCGAGGCTGGGTATTTTCCAGAAAGTGAGACAGAAACGTTGACATCTTCCAGGACCCCCCCTAGTCATCAGCTGGTACAGCTGACTCATTTCTGTCTTGTTTTGAGGGCTGTGCCTGCCTCTGTGCTTCTTCCTCTCTCCCCACCCCTGCGTCTCACCCCGGCACAGCCGCTGCTTCGCCACCCGGCACACGCGAACACCGATGGCATTGCCGGCACCCCAGGGTGGCTCGGACCACTTGTGTGGCATGTGCCACGCAGGAGGCGAGAGCCAGCCTGTTCCGTCCCTTCCCCCAGCTACATCTCCAGAGACTTTGCCGGTCTCTCCTCCTCTTCCAGGTTTCTCACCTGGCTTCTCTGCATCCTCTGGTTTGGCTCATCAGGGTCCCCTGCGCTCTCCAAGCCGCCCACAGCTGCCTGCAGACCCTCTCCCCTGCCCTTCGCTAGCACTTTTGGGTGCTTAGACCCTCTGTGCCTTTACTGCAGCATCCTCCCTCCCCATCCTCCCCCCTCCTTGCCCCATCACGCCTGCAGGCAAGGCCAGGCAGCCCCCCCTCCCCGCCCCCAAAGTGGGGTGGCAATTCAGCTGGCACATGGTGTGACAGTCAGCATCATCGCGTGGGGGATAAAGTTTTAACCAAGGCTCTGGAGAGGTACTTGTAAGTTACGTCGTGCAGACCCAGCCGCCCTTTCTCTGCTAGGGAGAGAAGTAATATTACTCCTATTTTAAACATCCTCAATTGCTCAGCCCATGTTTTTCTGAAATTGGAGTATTTTTGCCCTGAACCTGCCTTTTCCAACCCCCTGGGGCCCTCCCCTTTCGGCTGAGCTCTGGTGTGCATCTGTGCCCCTCAACCTGGACCCCCCTTAGCCCCAGAGAGGGCAGCAGGGACGGCTGCTGCCACGCTGCCTTGGAGACACCCTCGCCCTTTCTTGTCTCAGGGGGTGAATAAGGAGAGCCGCTGCGCTTCTCCAGCTCAGTGGCTTGCAGCTCCACTGGGCACCCAGCAGTTACCTTAAGGAGCAGGCTTATCTCGGGATCTTTTCCATGAGAGCAGCGCACAGGCAGCAGGAAGGCAGGCTGTCCCCAAGGCAGGCTGTCCCCAAGGCCTTTTCCAATAGCCCTTTATCTCCCTTTCACTTCCCCTTCCTTCTCCCCATCCTTCCATCCCAGCTCTCTGCCGGTGCTGCGATCCCAGCCCGATGCACGCGGCTCGGATGCACATGTCAGTCCTGTTTACCACGACAAAAAAAAAAAACCAAACCAGATGCACAAACGCAAGCAGAGATGCAGGCAGGCGCGGGGAGAGGTACACGAGCGTAAGTGAGCAGAAAAACACAGATGCACGTAGACGAGCGTGTGGCCGCTCGGCAGCCCGAGCAATTAGGCGCAAGACACGCGCTGGGACTAAAGGAGACACGCAAACGCGGGTGCACGTGCAGGCAGGCAGGTGGGGACAGGACATCTGCAGATGCCCGGGGAGAGACAGACAGACAGACAGACAGACAGAGCCAGGCAGAGAAATAGCAGGCAGGTAGAGCGGGACAAGGAGGGGGAGAGTCGCAGAGGCGCGTGGGGAGGCAGAGCGGGCAGGAGCCGCTGTGGGGGCTGTGCCCACGCGCCTGTGCCACGGCCCCTCGTCCCAAGGGAAGGAAGGGGCAAGCGGCTGGACGGGTCTGGCCTCCTCCCTCCTGGCTGGCCGGATCCAGAGCGTAGACAGCAGCTGCTTTCAGCGCCGGGGCCCACCCAGAGCAGCCACGCTCATTTATAGAGAGTTTCCTGCCCTTGGCTGCCTTACAAAACCTTGCAGCAAATAGGACGGTGAAAGAAGTTTGTTGAATGTCGTGTTGAACGCTGACCTGCACAAGCCCAAACCCGACGGCCCAGAAATGCGGGCTCGTTAATGCCTCCTTGCATTATGAGGAGAGAGAGTAAAATCCTGACTTGGCTGGGAAATTTTGAGGCCGTCCCCGAGCTGGAGTACTTGCTTGGCAGCTCCAGCCTCTTGCTGTAGACTTGACCCGACTAATCCTTTTCCTCTTGGCTGCTTGATCTCCCCAACCCGTCTCCTCTCCCTCCCCCGAGAAGGAGAAGGATCAAGTCCCAGTCTTCAACAAGAAGGTTTATGGAGCCCCCTTGTAACGGGAACTCCAGAACTCATGAGAGCTGTGAACAAGGCTGCCCAGAGGTGCCCTGCCCAGACCTCACCTCGCACACCTCCTCCTCTTGCTCTGGCTCTGTGGATGGGAAGCCAAATCCCCATCGCTCGCTCTGAACCACCAGGGTCTGCTCGTGGTCACTTCCTGGAGACACTGGCTTTATTCCTTGGACCAGTGGATGGCTTTTGGCACGGGAGCCAAATCAGTGAATGGAAACATCCTCCCTGCAAGCTGCAGTGACATCCTGCTATTGTTGGCACCCCTTGGCAGGTTTGTTCAGCTGCTTTGTACCAGTTGACATCTCTGGGCTTTCATCAGTGCATCAGTATCACCATAAGGCACATGGGCTTCCTGACCTAGTGCCCAAGGAAAGCCCTCTTCTCCTGTTTACGGTCAGGATGCGAAAGTAAAGGAAGTTGAAACGCTACTCAGGAATCCACTCCGGGCTTTAATCACGACTGTCCCTGCTAGAAGACGTGGGGAATGTTGAAAAATAATCACCGTGCTGTGTAATAGGATGCAGATGTTCAGGTTGTGATCTATCCAGACACCGTGACCTCCTGGCTACTGGAAGACAAGCCCTAATCAAAACTCTGGAGCTGAAAAAAAAATTGCTCCCACAAGCCTCCAAGAAATCGGGAAGAGCTTTGCATGTGATTAGTAGATGCACATTGGCTCTGGCCAGGACTTTGGCTGGGGCAGGACAGATCTCCCCATTGACAGCACAGGAGAGCTGCAGTGGCCTCTCCTTGTGGCATCGCTGCCTGGGGGGACAGGAGTGAATCACTGCCCGGTGCTGGGGTATACCCCCGATCTCAGCCATAAACATGCACTGATGCTATTTAGGGCATATGGGGGAATCTGTTCGCGTGCTGCTGGGTTGTCCCCAGTCACAAACGAAGGGGTGGAGGTGACGTTCCCAGAGTGGCAGCTCCTTTCTCCACCACTCAGCCCTCTTCCAGGCACAGCGTAGGGCCGCCTGAGTTAACCACGGCTGGAGCTGTTTTGGAAAGGCCCCTGGCAAGACAAGAAAACCAAAATTATGACTGACTTGTAAGCTGTAGGTTATTAAGGTACATACAGGCGCATGTGTACATACAAATAGGTGTACACCCCCATCTCCCTGTGGAGGGGAGTGGGTTCCTTTCCATGTGTGGCGGCTGCATTTGTCCTGTCCTGCTCTTTCCCATGCTGGAGCCGGCTGTCTGGGAGTCACCGGGGCAGCTTTGGGAAGATCAGAGGAGGAAACTGCCTTCTCCCCTGGACCGCTGCAGTCCTGCTGTGCCTCTGGAAGGCAAAACTGTGCAGACCTTCAGCTGCCGCAGTGACCCTTCCTGTGGCCAAGAGAGAGCTGGGGTGGGGAGAGGAGGTTGGAACGACACCTCCACAGCCAGTCATGCCATCTTACCCGGCCTCCTTCTCCGCTCTCCTCCAGCCCTCGGCATTCCCAGTGGCGTCTGCACCGGCTGTCTTGGCCGGGGACTGCTGAGCCGTGGTGAGCAGGCGGGCAGGGCGGCACTGCTGTCCGAGGAGGAAGAGGAGGCAGAGACAGGGGATCAGGACTCCCCTCTGCATCTTCCCGTGGTACCCGAGCCTCACCGAAGCTCCCGGCAACAACTGAAGCACCGGCCAAAAATATCAGCTAAGCAGCACAGGCGCTCTCCCCTCCGTACGCAAATCCTCGGTGCACACAGCTATGGCAAATCCAAAAATAGCAAAGTTAGATAAATACAGAGAAAAGAGTTTACAAATTTCTGAGAGGGTGACAAACAGCAGTGCTCGCTAAGGAGGGGAGCTTTTTTTAACCAGAAGGCTTTTTCTTTCTGCAGATACTTTCCCAGCACAGAATAAAGGATAATTTGCTTTTAAAGCAAAATAACCTGAAACATGAAGACTGTTTGACTGACAGAAAATGATGCTGGGGGCTGCACTGCAGCAGAGAGAAAATTGGTGGCAAATACATGCCTGCAAGACAGAGAACAGCCCCAGCCTCGAGTTTTCTTTTTCACAGCTCCATCACTTTCTGCCTGCTGGAAGCCTGAGTGAGTAGCTATTTAGGAAGCATATAGGAAAAGAAACATGGAATCTCACTGGAGCAGGGAACTGAGATGCCTCCTTTTTCTCCCAGCTCTGCTGAAAGCTTCCTGCATGAGCTGGGTAACTCGCCTTGCTTCGACAGATCACGGTACCAACTTCACTCGAGCCAGTGAGGTGCGTTCACCTGCCCTTAAAAGTCAGCAGCACCTGGAAAACCTTGCAAAAAGGCTGTTTTTAAATCAGTATTTTTGGGCATAGCTGATCCTCATGCCGTACTTGATGAGGATGAGGGAAACGCAGGGCCATACATTGCCCTGCTGGGGATGCACCATCCTCTGCCAGTGGTCCCAGAAGGTGCAGCAGTGCAGCTGAGGTTGGGCAGAGGGGCTGAACCCCATCCTCATTTTACTGACAAATAGGCACTGGTTGCTTGCAAACACCCCAGCGGAGAAGCCAAAACTCCTTCCCGGGCTCCTGTGCTTTCGGCGCCAGGCCCGCTGGGGCAGCCAAATGCTGCACCGTGTAGAGGGCATCCCTGGGGACGTGCACCCATCTGAGCCACAGCTCGGCTTTCAAACCAGACCAGGCGCACTGGGTGTACCGGAGACCCTGCCGGTGCCCCTTTCTGAAAGGAGCATTGTTATTCCACGGAAATGACCTTTGGAGTCCAAATGTCTTTATTTAAAATGAAACAAAACCAACCCTAACCGCTCTTTAAGCAAAAACAAATTAGCTGTTATTGCTGCACAGCTCTAAATAACGCCGCGGTAATCTTCCACGCTTCTCTCTCTGACAGGTCAGTCAATACATGGTGCTGCCTTAACTCATCGCTGCCGCCGCTCCCACGCAGGTGAGAACGGCAGGGAAACCAGCAGGTCTCCTCCTGCTCCTCATATTTATTCCCCCCTCAGAAAAAAGGTCTTAAAATGGCCAGAAGAGGAGGAAAACAGTTGTGCTAGTTTCACACTGTTGAGCAGGAAGCAAAAACCGCTGCGAGTCTGAAGTATATTATTTTATATTTAAAAAAAACCCACTGTTGTCTCACTAGGTCTCTTCTCTTTCTTCTTTTACTGTTTCTGGCTCTTTTCAAGCGTCTCTCTTGCTGTCACTCCTGCGGAAGATTGCGGGAGCTCTGCTTCATGCACCTCTTGGCTGGGTGGTGAAAATGAACTGCAAAATTTGGAAATTGGTTGGCCTGGCTGCACTGCTTGTTTGCTTGCTTTTTAGAGCATCTAACTCTTTGCTTGGACCTTTATGTCCAGAGAGAGTGAAGAAAGAAGAGTTCCCCAGCCAACCTTTGCGGTAGCAAGAAAGGTGTGTGCTCCTGTTCCTTCTCTGCCTCCCTCCTGTTGTACAGCCCCAGCCAAACACAGTTCGTGTTAAAAGTTTGTGACCCTTGCACAGTATTTTTTAAGCCTTTCCAAGCCAAACCCAGAGACTTTGTTTCCAAGAAAAACTTGAATTTTCCATTGGGGGCTGGATAATCACAGTGCAGAGGAGGACACTAAAACCAGAGCTTGTGCCTTGGAGTCTCGTATGTCTGTAGCATCCCTCGTCCGGGAAAATCCCAAAAGCCTGCCGAAGGGCACATTGCCGGCCACGAGAGGCGGGCGGTCGAGCAACCCCCTTGCCTTGAGGACATTGGTATTTGAGCAGGTACTTTGGGAGGCAGGAGGGGGCTGCCCAGGGCAGCCAGGAGAGAAGGGATGACCTGTGGAGGGGGCTCTGGCGTGGCCATGCGGCCACAACAGTGGGCACAAACCACCACCGGGCACCTCATCGTGACGCTGGAGAGCAAAGCCCCCTGCACCTCAGAGGAAATCTCTGCTCTTTTTGGCCCCCTCAGGGTGCGAGACGAAGGGGGGCTGCGTGCAGGGGCAGGGAGCGGGTGGCGTGTTCCTGCACCAGCCCCTGCCTGAGCCTGCGTCCGCTGCAGAAGGAGACTTCCCGGCCCGGGCAGACATGCTGTCTCCTCTCTCTAATTGCAGCCTTGCGCAGGGCTCGCCTGTCCCGGAGCGGGAGCTGGCTCCTTCCCCTCCATCGCATTGTCTCTTCCCACAGCCCGGCTCCCGCGGGGCTCACAGCTTTTCCTCCCTGGCTCCCAGCCCGGCTCTGCCTCACCAGCTCTGTCTTGTCCCTCGCATCTCAGTGTCGTCTCCTCTCCTTTCCCCCTCCTCTTCATTCAGATTTTCCGGTTTTTTCAGCCCCCACCCTAGTGTCCTCCCTTACGCCACCTTTTGCACGGAAGTCCAAAAAGCGGTGGGGCTGCGCCGGGGAGATGCAAAGGTGGGCTGCCCACTCTAGAGGCTTGCCTCCGTCCCCTTCACCTTGTCATCTGTGCTGCTGGGCCACGGAGGTCCCAACCGTGCCTGCCTGGCGGGGATGAGAGGCGCCTTGTGCGGCCCCGGGGCCCGGCCAGACAATAGCAGCACTGTGCTGGAGAAAGCGGCTCTGTCCGGCTGCCACCGCGCTGCGCATCCGCCGAGCACGTGGGAGGGGAAGGGTGTCCCTCCGGTCCTCCTCGCTGGGCAAAATCAGGGAGAAGATGGAGGGATCAAAGCCCGAGACCGGTGTCACCCCACTCCCCTGTGCGCTGCGAAGGCTGATGCCACTTTACAGGGATTAGGATGGCTCTGCGTCCCCCGGGTGCTGGCTGGGTCAGAGCTTGGACCTTTGCTTTGCTACATGCTCCCCGGGGAACCTCTGGCAGGTCTCTTTTGCCATGCTGATGCTTCATGATCCCTGCAAGGCATTGAGGCTGCCCAGTCCAGCTGCACAGCTGGGTCCCTGCAGCTCCACACCTGAGGTACGGGCAAGGGAGCCCAGGCACGGAGCCATGCTGGCGTGCCCCAGCCCCATACTGTCACCACACACAGGGCCATGAGGTAGACCAGCCTGGGGGTCTCTGAGGCAGCCCCATGCTGTGCAGGGCTGGGGGACCCACAGACTCTCCCTGTGTCCTTTGCCTGGGTGGCACTGGAGGGGACAGCGGCATGGCTCCACTTCATGGGGGCCACCAGACAGACCTTCTCCAGATCCTGGCTGCACTTTCGACATCACTGCTGGGCTGGTATAAAAGGTGGCTCTCTCAGCCCTCTCCTCATCCATTAGCACCTCACAAAGCAATGAGTGACTGTAAAGGAGTGATTGCAGCATCAAAATAATATTGCGGCCGCTTGCAAAGCTGTGGTTGCACCCAATGCCCCTGAAGAGGGCAGGAGGAGGGAGGCTCCTGCTGCAAGCCCAGGAGGAGAGCTGCCAGTCGCAGTGTGATGGCAGAGCTGGGTGGGCAGTAGGAGCTGGCTGCTTTGCTCCGTGGCCTTGCAGCAGCCGTGGGAGGGACACAAATCAGGAACGATGTGGGGGTTTGCCCTCACAAGTCGGCATTCCCAGCTGTGTCCCTCACCTGGAGAAAGAAGAGGCAGCTCTTTCAGGCTCGCTGGTGCTTTGCCTGCCATCGTCACACAGCAGAAATCACAATTTGCTTCCTTCTGAGCTCTCTCTGAAATGTAGTTTGTGCTGAAGCAGAGGCAACCTTGAAAAAAGACTTTCCCATCAGAGCTATAAACTCCCTTTGAACCTTGACTCGGAAGACACTCAGATTTCTTTTCCTTCCCCTAAGGTTCCCAGCGTAAAAAACATTTGCAAGCGCTCACTGCTTCACAGCTCGGGGCTGTAACATGGGATGGGCGTTTGAGACTCACGAGGGTTGGTGCCACGCTGTGTTAAGCTGGGGCCCTTCCTAAGCAAGGCCCTCTTCCTCTGGCTTGGCCAGGGAAGCAGTGGGTTGGTCTAATGGTGTCTGGGAGAAGATATGCTGCTTGGCCATTGTAGGGCAGCTCGAGATCCTGCAGACGGCTGACCTGTAGGTGCAGGTTTATTATTGCAGGTTTGCTGTCAAGCATCCCTCTGTGCCCACTTGTTTAGTGCATGACTGTGATAGTCTGATGATGGCTGAATCACTGATGCTGGTCTCCCACATCTTCCTCTTTCCTTCCCACCTCCTGAAGTGTCTTTTGGAGAAGGAGGAAACACAAAGGGCTCCACAAGCCCACAGCAAGGAACAAAGGGGCTGTTTGGGTTTCCCTGCATGCCCCAACTCCTTCCATGCACATGTGTGCACATGTGTGCCAGGGGCACCATCCCTATTAAAAAGTCTCCTCTGCAAGCTTTCTTTTAGCTCTTAGAGAACATCTCATTTGCTTCAGTTCATGCATTGAATTGAAACTGGGTCTTTCTGCTTCTCCCCTGCGGGAACTAGAAGACCAGGCTAGGAGTTAGGGACCGCGAGGAAGGAAGAGGGTCCTGGGTGTCCCACCTCATCCCTGGGGCTGTGGTGGAGCCCACCCCCTTGCAGCCACAGGCATGCAGGGAAGCTCACTCACATGGGGGGCCAGCACGATTCATACTGGGACATCCCAGAACCAGTCCTTCCTACATCCTCATCAACTGGGTCCAAATCCAGTTGGCTTCCCGGCAGCGGAGCTAGGAAGGGTCTGAGCAACCGTCAGGCTGCGAGCCAGTCACTTTGTGACTGCGCGGTGCCTGCAAAGCTGGGTTCCTCGGCTCCTGCAAGCCCTCCGCCTGGGACAAAAGCCCCAAAACAATGGCCCTGGCTTCCCAGCGGCCGGTGACCCAAAGGATGCCACGTGCTGAGGCAGTCAAGCACACAAGGATTAATGACAGCTAGAGGAAGCCGCTCTCCGGCCACACCACCGTGGGATTCGGCAATACAATAGCCAGAAGGAGCACACGGGCTCCTCAGCTTTTTCTCAGGCCCTAGGTAAATAATCCCCTTCCACCGGAGCCGTATGGATTCCCATAAAGCTGAATAGCAAAAGCAGTTCCCAGGCTTATGGGCAATTATCATTGTTTCCCAGGCCACATGATTATTATTTTGACTGTCAGGAACCTGGGAGAGAGAGCGAGCGCAGACACAATATTTTCCCAATCAGCTCACAGAGCGCAATTTAATTCTGCTTAAAAGGAGGCAGCTGTAAAACAATAAGCACACCTCGACCCTCCGGAGAGGAGCAGGGCTGGTGCCCCATGCCCGGTGCAGCCCCCGCCAGACCCGCTGCCCCCCGCATTAGCGAGAACTTGAGGCTGCCGAGGGAAACCACATCTCCGCATCTCATGAATTTGTCTCTAGGTCTCGGATGCCACAAAAATGCTTTGGAAGTTGCTGCAGGGCAGAGCGCAGCGAGGAGGGAGGAAGGAATGCACTCAGCTGCTCAAGGGCTAGGAAGAAAGCGGGTGCGGGGCTTTCTGCAGCCAAGGCCCAAATATTTTGCGTGGCACACGCAGGAGAAAGCAGCCGATGGCCGCCCATTTGCAGGCAAGCTGGCAGCGTGGGAAGCCGGGTCCCTCCTGGCAGCTCCGTGGAGCTGGCAGCTCTCGGGGCTTTGAGCGGGAAGGGAAGGAGAGGAGGACAGGAATCCCAGCAGCTCCGACGTGTGTGCACGGTGCAGAGCGCCGGTTAGATCACGCTTCTTGGTTACCGGCAAATTAATTTGCATGGCTGGAGAAAACCCATGCTGTGGGCAAAATCCTGCCTCCACAGGTCGGAGCAGCTCCCCTGGCAGCAGGCGTGGGACCAGCCTCAAGAAGACGCTGGAGCCCGTACCGTCCCACCGCGCAGCCGCGCACATGCCGGCGGGCCCGTGCAAAGAAACAGGATACATGCCCTGCCGCTCGCACGTGCCGGAGCCGGCCTGCCGCAGCCAAACCCTGCCCTTGGGAGCAGCGGGGCTCCGGCTGGCGGAGGAGCCGGCTCTGCGGTGTGGCACGGCACGGCACGGCACGGCACGCTTGCCGGGGCGGTGCGTGGTGAGGTTTGCAGGCTGCCCGTCGCCCAGCGCCTTCCCCGCTCTGTCCTGGGGGACCTCCTGCGTCTGGGGTGGCATCAGGAGAGGGAAGACGTGATACAATTCAGTGAACACGTGGCTGACTCGACAACTTTGGACACCAAAAGGCGATGCTTGAAACGGGTGCAGGGTGAACAGCATCTGTGCGGGTGTCCTGTCTGGTGGCTTTTCGGGCTCGGACAGGTCTGGCTTGCCCCATTTACCAGCAGTGCTGTCACCTGGTTGTCCAGATCTGTCTATGCATCACAGCAGGGATGGTTTGGGAGAGCAAGAGCCGGGAGGGAGACAGTTGCTGGAGCGGATTCATCCCCCTCCTCTCTCCCAGGCTCCTCGAGGGATGTGTGGGTGTTCGCCCCAGGGCATCAGAGCCTCCCACCTGAATCTCCTTTCCAAAAGGCTTTCACCTCCTGGATATTGTGCAACCGCTCTCCAGTGCCAGCGCCAATTTTGGCTGCTCAGGTTACCGGAGGATTGCAAGAGCCATTGGAAATAAAGGAGCCGCATTTAAAGGGGCCCAACCACAACCCCGGAGGGTCTGCTTGCAGCAACTCAGCTGCAAAATCTGCCAGCTAAATGCAAAGCCTGCTCTGTGCTGGGCTTGCAGGGGAATCCACCGTCTTGGAGAGATAAAGCAGGATCAGGAAAGGCTGCTTTTAGCAGGTTTGAGGTGCAGGCAACCGAGCCAGTGGCTTGCCTGAGGTTACAGGCGTCAGCGGGGTGCAAACACAGCCTCCTCCCCGGCTGTAGCATCGGTGCGCTTTTGGCTGCTGTCTGATTTCAAGGCAGTTCGTGGTTACTGCTACAGAGGGAAGAAACGTTGGCTTTTCTGCTTCCAAGTCTGGGTAAAGGGTTCTCCAGCTTCAAGACTTTTCTTGCAAGCAGGCACACGATTGCTCGAAGGCTTGTGTCTCAGTCCCTCCAGCTCTGCCAGCGAAGGGGGAGCCAAGGTCAGGGGTCTGCCCTGTGCCCATTGCCCAGACGGCAGCATTGCCAGCCAAAAGCAGAAAAATACATGCCTTTTCCCTGGATCCAGTTCTAGGGCAGATCAGTCATCATGGGTCCCATGGGTGAGATTCTGGCTCAAAAGGGAATCTTCTCCAAATAGACCTCCTCCGTGCACTTCCCTGGCATCACGTCCTCAGCAAACTTTTCTCTGCGGACTGTGATACTGTCATGGAAACAGGCAGTTGAAGTTGCACGCTGCACATGTATCCCTTGGGAAGGTCGGGCACGGCCCAGGTGGTGACAAAGCAACCTTTCCCCATGCCTGCTCCTTTGCAGGACAGGACCTGTCTGGACCACTCACTCCTCGGCCATTCAGCTGAGCCGGCCAGAAGAGGGGCCACGTTGGACCAGTTGGCAAGGGACGTGTTTCTTTAGGGGAGGTAGATGCAAATGACATTTGGCTTCTGCCAAAGATGGTCTGGAGGTGGAGATGAGCACCTTCTATATGGTTTGAGCTTTGAGCAATGGGTTTGTCGATGCTTCACAAAGACACCCGGCCCCTCAGAGCAGCCAGAAGCTGCCCCCAGCAACAGAGACGACAATAAAATTCCTGTTGCCTTCAATTGCTCTCATATTTGAGCCATTCTATCTGTTGACAATATGCTGTGGGGAGAGCTAAGGCGCTTCCAAAATTATCTCTTCAGAGCCAGCCTGTGAGTGATACAATTCCTTGGTACCCTGTTGAGGCACCAGTGCAAACATCAGCTCAGCACCCTGAGTGGCAGTGGGAATGCTGGAAAGAAAGCGAGTCCGGGGGGGATGAAAGACAGAAAAAGGGGTGAGTGGAAGGATGGAGACTATAACCCAGGCCTTCTTGCTTGCCTCTCTGTGCCAGTGCTCCCCTCCTGTAGTACTTACGGTGAGAGACCCTGTTTATATTTTGTTTCTGTTCTGTTTCTCTCTTTGGGGTTGATAGAAAAAAAAAAAAAGCAGCGGATGCAATGGAAAAATGAAGTGAGAACAGCAATGCTCCTAGGTCACCCTCTTTTTCCTTTCCACTGCGCTTGCCAAGCACAACCCATTTCGGTCTCCGCTAACAATGCTCCGTGCTGCACTACAGCGTGCTCCAGCCCCACAGGGCATGAGCTGAAACAGAAACTCCTGGCAGCCCCCAGGGACATGCAGCAGTGGAGAACTGGCCAGGAGGCTTCTACCCTGAGTCCAAAGCTGTGGAGTGTCACCACCATGAGATATGCGTGTCAGGGTACTTTGTGAGGGTTGTAAATGGCCTAGGAAGACATCATGTCCAGCATCTGAGCGAACGGCCAGCTACATCTCTGAGTGCGTGAGAAATGGCGTGGCAGTTACGATGAGGCTGTTGATGAGCCCCGGGGGGTTTATAGACCAGTCTGTTGTTGTTAATCAAAAAGATATTATTTCTTTTCCTCCGCCTGTCCACAGTCCTCTCAACTCTGAACTGCTTATTTTTTTGGTCTGTCCCAAAGAGCTTCAAAATATAAATTGCTTCCATAATCCAAGGTAGAGCCCAGGCAATATCACATTAGATGCTTGATCCCTTACAATTGCTTTTAAAGACCTTAAATCTGAACTCTCTTCAACAAAGCAACCATTGGCCTGTGGTCTGCAGACCCCTTATTTCCAGAAGGTCCATGAAAGGTAATTAAGGAGAGCAAGCCTTTTGCTGGGCCTGCGTCTTCAAAGGGACAAAGTCTTATGAAGATCTATAACCAGAAAGGTTCACAGCCACCGGTCCAAGAAACTGGAGGTACTTGACGGAGAGATGGCTGTGCTGCTGTGGTGTATCTTTTTGTTTTGAGAAGTTTTGCCTGCTTTTAGAAAGCACTGCAGGACCTGGTTCCTCTCACAGTCCTCCCTTAAGCACTGGCTATGGAGTAAATGGAGGATGTTTTCCTTCCCTGAATATCTATTTCCTTCCTAAATAAACCATGGGCGAGTCTGTTGGTGTTTTGTTGGTTTTTTTTATGGAAGGAACACAAACCAGTAGGGATCTTACAAGGCTTTTAATAGCCACATTTGGTCCCTGGGTACTATGTGGACTGGTGAAATCGCTGAACAGAATAGGAAAGGGCCTTGGGATCGGCTAACCCATCCCCCTTTCCAAGGCAGAATTAACAAAGCCTAGCCCATGCCTGACAGATGTTTTTTTGACATGCCTTTAACAGCCCTCCAATCCTCCAGCCTACTCAGGAAGTGATTCACTCACCTTATTATTTAGAGATGGTTCGTGGTATTAACCTGGATCTTCTCGCTGTGTTTTAGGCACGTGAGTTTGACTTTTCCCCGGTGGGAAAAGAGAACGGGTTATTCCCTTCCCTTCTGCAGTGACCTTTCACATGTTTGAAGTCTGTTACTGCGGCTCCTCTCAGTCTCCTGCAGATGGAATGAACAGACAAGCCATCCTTTCTAGACCTCCCATCGCAGCCGGGGCGGGCTGTGATGGGAAAGCAGCTGGGCAACCCTTTGTGCAATTCTTCCACTGTCTGTGATGGTGATGATACAGGGGGAGTGGATAAAACTAGGATAGGTCGAATGCCACAGAGCTCAGCTGAAAGCAATTCACGTGCATCAGCACCAAGTCACCTTTTTGCAAACCATCCAAAGGCCTGAAGCTGTGATTCTGCAAAACTCCCCTTGTCCTCATGAGTCACAGGATAAAGGAGCTGCTGGATTCAGACTCCATTACCTGGTCTGTACTGTCTACTGATATGAACCCTGTGATCTCTTCTGCTCTGATTCTTACTTCTTACACCACTAAGCTTCCAGGAAGGCTCAGACTGAGATTCAAACACCCGCTTTGCATGGGCAAGTTCAGACACAGGTTACACTTGCTTTTTGCAAGCAGGTCTTTGCTTCACCCATGGACAATTTTCATTGGGATGGTTTGGCTCCAGCCCCATCTGTTGTTGTGGCCTTACACACACAGCTTGTGGTTTGTTCTTGCCTCCTACTACTTGGCCTGCCAAAGTCCCATCCTTGTTGCAAATACCATAGCCCTGAAGCAGCCAGGTACAGTGCTCCTTATCATGTTACAGGAAAATTGATCTTTTTCATCCACAGAGAACTAAAACTGCATTTAACTATTTTCTGGTTCAGCGCCACTCTCGAAGCTAATGAAATGTTAAAATTTGGACCATGGTTTCTGCAAGGCTATGATATGGTAAACCTAGGCAGATCTCCTCCACGTAGGTGAGACCAAACTTTGTTTATGGCAGGACATTGCTCCATATCTAGCCTATTGCATGGACATATTTTCTATCATCTCCAGTATTATTGTCTAACCCTCCCACACTTAAGACCCAGTGCCACCCCATTGATATTGCAGTGGGGTGCAATATTGTCTCGCTGTATTCAGTAAGACACAATCATGTTTGCAAGTAACCTTTCAACAGCTCTCCTTAGCCAGGCTGAAGCATGGGGCATGTTTAAGGTGTTCGTCTAAGTGCAAATAGTTTCTTTTTGGCATGCTGACAGGACCCTACACTGTGGCCCTGTCCTCCAAAGGTTTCCCCTTAGCTGCAGTGCAGCATCACAACATCCTTTCTGTGACCACACAGACATACCTAATGGCATGCCTTGCACTTCTCCTGTGGCCAGAACTGTCACCTGTATCACCTACACATGCTTGTACTATTATCATCCTCTTCATGCACTCAGAAAGAGAAGCCTCTGACCCACCAACAGAGTGGTAATGAAATGATGGGTTTGGTCATACAAGTGGCCTGGGAAATGCCCAGCTATAGGGTTCTATCTGCCAGGTGTTCCTTGCCTCTACCAGAAAAGATTTTGCCAGTGCAGCTAGATATGGCACCCATGCTAGCATGGAGGTGCTGCTGCCAGGGAGGTTCTGCCTGTAGAAGGCCCCGCAAAGCCCCTATGAGCTCCCTGTGCTGGGGCATTTGCTGGGATACAGTTGCCATTGCACAGTGGACTTCTTTAATTTCCCCTTACTCCCCCCGTATGTACTCATACAAGCTTTCAAGAGCAGGTAAGTGCTTTTCACAACCGGAGCAATTGCATGCTGCAAATCAGGGTGTACTCCATGTCGGTGGTTGGGTGCCCCCTCCCAATGGCAGTTTTTGGTTGGTCACTGACACACATGGGGACCACATCATGTCCTCAGCAACCGGCAGAGCAGTGCCTCTGGCAGCTCGGCTCCTCCGTGCTCGGTGCTGAACAGCTTTGCCTCCATCCCCAGAGCAGCTGTTTCACTGGCCTTGGAGCTTTGGTCCACCTCACAGGTCCCCGCTCAGGTTGCATGGAAAAGAAACATCCTTGAAACCATAAATGATCACATATTACTTCTGTTGAGGGCACAACTGGGCGTCCCCACCCTGAGATGAGAGTTTTCCAGTGGAGATCTGTGCAGACAGACATGCTCTGTACAAACTCCTGTACTGCTCTGCTTTCCACCTGGGATCTGAACAAGTCACATCTCTACTGTGGAAAGGCAGTTGCAAATACAAACTCTCCTGATGCTATCTGTTTTTTTGGGTTCCCGGCTCCAAAAGATGACTTTTGAAGTTCCTGGCAAAATTTATTCTGAATTCATATTCTAAAAGGGCAGAAACCGTTCATGCACTTACGTGGTCCAGAAAAGGCGGAAAAGCTTTAATGACAACCTACCCTTTAGCATGCTGCTTTTCTTCAGAGGGTGTCTTGCACCAAAAGCCAGGTCTGATGCTTGCTTAGCTGCTCTGAGCAGTGTGAAAACGTATTATGTGGTTGTGAGAAAACCATGATGAGGCTTGTCCACTTGGGAAATTTTACTGACATAACTTCTTTGACTGTATGAATTATGCTGGCACAGCTAAACAGATGATAGATATGACCACATATTACATGTCATTCCTTAGCTAACAATACTGTGCAAAGAACATGTTGTGGGCAATACCCTGTTTTGATGTCTCTGGCCTGCGTAGACAGCGGCTTCCTCAGACGGCAATCAATTCCCAAGATTGCACAAAGGTCATGGACTGCCTCCAAGCTTCCAGTCGGGGACCGCTGTTGTGTATAGGGGTATAATAATAACTAAACTATACAATTACTTCTGATCACATTCACATCAGGGACTTTAGGGCCAGGCCTTCTCTACATCTGCTATCAGTTAAGGATGCATGATCTTTTGCTTGCTGAGCTGTGTCAGCAAGTCCCTGCTGTCTTGTGCATGGAGGAGTTACAATAAACTACAACTGGTATTTAGCGTAAAGCCCCACGCGTGTTGCTGTGCAATATAGCAGCGAGCTACCTTGAGAAGGAGATCCTTAATGCAGACCTTGCAAGAGAGCGCCCAGCCAAGACAGTTTTGCAGCTAGCAGCCTGCGATCAGCCTCGCCAAGCACCTGCATGAAGAAAGAAAAAAAGGGTTTTGTGGTCTGAAGGGCAGCAGAGGCAGGTCCCAAAGCAACTGAGTCCTGCGAAGTCCAAGCAGGGCTCAGATCCACGCCGTGAGCTGTGTGACAGCAAACCGAACAACTCGTCACGTCCTGCCTGGTCCTCCCTGCCCATGGACACCTTGCCAGCCTCACCAGCCGATGGGGACAGTGGGCTCCCAGCAAAAAGAAGCAAGATAGCCCTCTTCCACACTGCTCAGTCCCAGGTCACTTAGCCTGACCAGCCCCATCTGGACACTGTCAGCTCCAGAGATGGGCAAGGCACAAACAAAACTATAGTAGAAATGTAAGACTTTTTTTTTTGCTGCAAGAAACAAGTAGACTCCCTTTTTTTTACGTATCCTTATGTGAGAGGGCTGATTAGGAAAGGGCAAACCCGGGAGGCTGAGCACCCCGCGTGTAACCGAGATCCACGTTATGCTAATGAGAAGCTTTGCTACACACGGCGCCATTTGTTATGCCGGTGTTTGGCCAGGCTCCTGCTGCTCAGCCGGTCACGCAACAACCTCTCGCTCTCATTAATGCTGGATTGGGTTCCCGCCGCCGCTCTCCTGCTGCTTTTAATCATGTGGCCACCGGCCAAGGACTGCTGGGGAAAACCCTACCCCTTAGGGTGGGTGTCAGCTGATCCTAACTAAACCACAGAGCTCACGGGATGGGGGGGCATAAAGGAAAACAGCTGAAATGGGGACAATTCATGGGAGAAAAAGGATGAAGGTCAGAGGGTTAAAAGTGCAAGAAGAGGTAGCCAGGAGGGGACACAGAGCAGAGCCCCACCTTTCATGCCCACCTCTCCCTGCGCACATCCAAAGTGTGGGGAGAGAAATAGTTCCTGTGTTCCCCCCTCTTCATCCTCCTCCTGCTGGAGCTACGTGTGGTCAGCCTGACCAAGGCCAAGAGGAGGCTGCCAAGGTCTTGTGACATAGTGGGGCTGCAGGTGGAGAGGGTGTGAGTAGAAAGGTGGGGAGAAAAAAATCTTAGCGCTTGGGGGAGCTGGGAGAGGGCCTGGGGCATGCCAGGTGCATGTGTGCCAGGGTCTCTCTCATGCTGCAGAAAGGATTTGTGTCTGGGGACCCCATAAACCATGCTATGAACATGCCTGTGCCTGCTGCTTTGGTGGGATGTGGAGTTGGCTCACGGAGCAAGCGGTCCTGCTGGTGTCCTTCCACATCTTCTGAGGGTGAGGGGTGACTCCACTTAGGGGCTGGGAAAAGGAAGCAAGTAGAGTCCAACCACTGGTAGTCCAGAAAGGCTCTGATTTTGGTGACACCTGCCGAGACTGTCCTCTGGAGCACTAGGGTCTCTCTGCTATCTGCACACAAGAGGTGGGGACTCACTAAGGACATCCCTCTCTGCCCCTTGGTGGTTGCAGGAGACCTGGTTGCTCTGAAATGTTTGCTCTGGGCTGGAGAGGAATCAGTGGCAGAGGCAGAGCATGGAGCTGGTGTCCCTGGGACGGCACAGAGCATAGGCAAAGGGACCCACATGGCTGGCGCTCTTGGCCCCACTGACGTGTGCAAGAGAGGCTGCTGTGTAGGTGACCAGACAGTCTCCCATGTGCACCAGGTCTTCTGGGTGTGGAGGAATGCTCTTCAGCATGTGCCATGAGAAACACCTACATGCCCAGGTCTCAGCATGAGCCCCCTCACCTCGCTGTGCAGAGACACAGGGGTCCCTGGCAGTTCAGAAGGTCTGGCCTGGCAAGGCTAGCGCAGAGGCTCCTGCTGTAGCACTTGTAGTGTGGTGATATTTTTAGGGGCAATGACATTTGTGCTCCCAGGCATAGAGACACAAGGTCAGTCTGACCCTAATACTCCTTCCTACTCCCCAGCCCCAGGCAGTTCCCCACGCAGGCCTTCTGAATTGTCCACCAGCCTCCTAAGTGTCCCTAACAATTCCCTCTGTCTGCACATGAGGGCTTGGGAGGGACACAGGCCACCTGCACAAAAGGACAGCATGGTGGGTTGACCTTGGCTTGCTGCCAGATGCCCACCCAGCTCACTTCTCCCACCTCAACAGGTTACGGGGAGGAAATAAGATGAAAAAAAACCCTCGTGGTCAAGATAGCGACAGTTTAACAAGAAAAGCAAAAGCTGCATACGGAAGCAAAGCAAAAAAGAGGAATTCATTCACTACTTCCTGTTGGCAGGCAGATATCTAGCCACGTCTTGGGAAGTAGGACCTCAGTACGCATAGTGTTCACTTGGGAAGACAAACACCATAACCACGTTCACCCCTCCTTCCTCCTTTTCCTGAGCTTTTATTGCTGAGTATGATATATGGTATAGTCAAATGGTATAGAATACCCCTTTGGCCAGTTTGGATCAACTGTCCTGGCTGTTCCCTTCCGACCTCTAGTTCACCCCCAGCCTACTTACTTGTGGGGTGCAGGGAGAAGAGAGACAAAGCCTTGACACTGTGCAAGCACTGTTCAGCAGTAGCCAAAACACTGGTGTGTTATCAATGCTGTTTTAGCCACAAAGTACCATACAGGCTGCTGTGAGGAAAGATAACAGGATTCCTAACTCCATCCCAGACAGACCCAGTACAGACAGTACACGTCTTGTCTCTTTTGTACACATATTTGCAATCCTTCACCTTTTATTTTTTCTCACACTCTTGCCATCTCACTTGGACCTGGGTCTGCCTCCCCAGTGATACCCATTTCTTAAATGCCATCGTGTCAGCTCCATCGTGTATACAATGAACCGTTCTCTGATGTCCTCAACAACCTCAGGAGTGCTCCCGCTCAGAGATGCCCATTTCCCTCGTGCATGCTGCCACAAATACCTGCAAATGAGCCATTGCACACATTTGTGCTCATACACACTCATTTGTTCCTACCACAAATACAGCTCGAATAGGAATCTGAACCTCTGCACTGGCAAGCTACTTAGCAACCTGAACTCTTAACATAAACTAGACTGGCTGCACTGGTGAGCAAGCACTTACAATAAAAATCACGTTAGTTTCCCTTCTGGCTTCCCATCCAGACAATGTGGCAGCCTGGGAGTCATGTTAGGTCAAGAGATGTAGAAGTCCGAACTGGCTGCAGCTGCCTCGAACAGCTCTGGAAGGATCTTTGTCTTTGTTTAGTTTTGATCCTGCTTTAATAGGCGAGAGTAACTGGTTTAAGGCAGCATGCAGAGTGCCTGGGAAACCCACCGCCAGAGCAGACGCTTGGCTTTGTCCTGTGCCTGAGCACCTCATGCAGAATGGGGACTTTGTGTTTTCGTTTAGAAGATAACTAATTCGTATAGGAGGTTCATGAATATTCAGCTTGTGCTTAGGGTTGGGGAGAAAAATCCCTAAAACAAAGAGGCAAATTCTTTTACCCTTCATTTGGGGGAATGCAGTTCTCAGCCTACGGGCAGCGAGTAGCCTGCGGTCCCTGTCTGTCACAGTAGGATCCATTAATGACCTGTATTTTTCCAAGCCTGAGCATGCATCGCTTGTGAAAAAGGGATGCAGTCAGTGAGGGCTTGGAGTTAATGTTTCTGGATGAAGGAGAGTTTGGAGGTGAGTTCAAGAGCATAAGGAGCCAGGCTGAAGTCAGCCAACCCAGCTGTTGTAGCCTCTCTGGTGTTGTCCCCTTCCCATGGCTGTACGTGTCCTGGGAAGCTGTAGCAGAGAAGTCTCCCGGCAGTGTGGACACGGCTTTTTCTGCATGGCTACTGTCGCTAGTCCTCCTTGCAGTGAAAAACAACTGGTGAAGACAAAGCCTTTACCAAAGAGGTTTGTCAGTAGCATGCTAGTCCCAAAGCTGTATATGGCCTCCTCCCCCGCATTGCACAGCACACATTTTAGAGCTTAGACACACTGTCGGGGTGTTGATGCTAACAAACTACTAATAAATACTGATTGTACCTTGTTTGTCTATGTTCAATGACCCTGCGAGCGCTGTGAACTCAGAATTCTTTCCCAGGCAATACGCAGCTGATGAGCAGGAGTTTGCTACGCCACCGTGACCTGGGTACTTATACATATACTCTTGTATATGTACTTCTCCATACACAGCAGTTGTTGATGTTTTTTGCAGGAATTTCCAAGTGAAATAAGCTTTCCTGGTAAAAGTGCTCTTTTGCAGCATAACACTACCTACACTTGGGTTGTTACTGCTCTGACAAAGTGCTGTCTTCCCTCCTCTTCCCAGCCCCCCTCCAAAATGATTACACTGGTAACACTTTTAAGTACAGCCTTGTTTTCCTTGTCTTCACCCCCACAGGAACTCTCCAGGCTCCTGTAACTGTTCAGTGTTGTCCAACCAAAGCAGCAGAACAAGTTGGGTGACCACTGCGTGACTGATTGCCACCCCGCAGCGGGGAAGGCAAACAGTCAGGGCTGGAGCTGGGTGAAGTGGGCACTGCTTGCACCAAATGAAAGCGCTGTTACTTTTGTGGATCTCTGGGCTGGCCCCAAAACTCTTCTCCAGCAGTGGCAGGTGAAGATGGTTGCTAAATGTGTTCAGCAGTGATGCCTCCTGGGTGTGCCAGGCACCTGCCCAGAGTTCCATGTTCTGGGAAGGAGGCTCTGTGTGACCTCTCATCTCTGCTATATTTTCCCACTTGCCAGGAAATGTGTGCAACATGAGCTCCCATCACCAGGCCCTCCTCCATACTCCCACCCCTCGCCTTTCTTTTGCAAGGGTACCTGTCTTCTTCTTTCAGCCCTTCACTCTTTTACCCCCGGATCTCCACTTTCTCCTTCTGCTCAGCTCCGACTTTTCCATCCCGCCCCATACTGCAACTCTCCATTCCCCCTGCCTTCCTTCAACCCTGTCTTCCCCTTCCGTCACCATTCCTCTTTTTGTTTTCCCAGGAGAGGGGCCACTCAGGCTTTCCACCCGCTGACCAAGGAGGGGAAACAGGGATGAAGGAGAGACGTGGTCCATGAGCAGCAGGACCTGGTGCAGCATAACTGCATGCTGCTTTTGCCCCAAGCAGTGATGGAGAGGGCTGTCACACCATTATTGTGTTGGCATGGCAAAGGTGGGAGGGAGAAGGCAGAGGATGGTGGGGGGGGAAGGGACTTGAAACTTCAACTACCCCTTTGTTCTTTCACCTCCTCCAGTTTGTCTGATGCCCTGTGGAATTTATGATCCTCCCCCCTGCAAAGGGCTGTTGTATTTCAAGTCGAATAGTGCCTTCCAGCTGGGTGATAGACCTCACATCGTTTGGCCGGCTAGTCTGCCTTTTAACAACCTCGAAGGGCTTAATGAGCAATAACAAACTTTCTCCCAGCAACAGATTTGGGAAGACTGATTATCTCTCTTTTACAAGTGGGAAAACAGTGTCGATCCAATCCAAGTCACTGTGGTGGAGCTGAGTGATGGATACAGCCCACGATTTCTCATACATTACTCTGAGGCTGCTAAGGATCCCTTCTCCTTTCTCCCCCTCCATGCTCAGCTGGGTATTTGCCCGACTTAGGGAGACTAAGGACATTAACTCTTGCCACTTGAAGAGGCAGAGAACAGGTAAAGCAGAGGAGAACAGGAGCGAGTCCAGCAGGAGTCAGATGGAAAAATCCCATCTCGGCAGCAGGAGTTGTCATCTAGGTATTGCTTTCCAGGTAACCTAGGTGAAGGACCTTAGGAGTGGCAACCTTATCTGTTTCTCATCTCATTGCTGTAATGTGTTGTGAAGGGGACAAGAGGCATGCTTTGAGAGGACATAGCCCCTGCAACCTGCAATTGGAAAACCACAGCTTCCAGGGCAGTTCTGCCAGCACTGGTTTTTACACACAGAGCAGCCCCTCAGTGAAGTCCCAACAACAGCAAGCATGAGGGGCAGCCCTCCGCCCCATCACCCCGTGTTAGATCGCTGATCAGGGTCCACCTTCCCCTCTCCAGGCAAGGTCACACGTGGGATGGGCCCTGGCAGCACCAGGGCAGCCCTGGCAGCAGACTCTTCCTGACCACCGTGCCTTTTTCTGATTAACAGGACACATCTGAGAGGTGTTGGGAATTAGAGATCAGCCCCAGCACTGGGATCGTGTCTCCTGCCAGCCCTGTAGCATGGTGGGAGAAGCAGGTGAATGCCAGAGATGTGGATTTCACACCCCCTGTACAAGGTTTGAGGCATCCCCAGCTCCAGAGGAGGAAGGTGAGCCCTGAGCACCTGGGGATGTGGCAGGCTGACCAGAAGCCCTCTGAGGACACGGGTAGGTGCCAATACAGCCACCTGCATGCTGGGTGAAGCACCAGGTGCCCCAGCTCCTGGGGCAGGTGCAGGGGTTGCAAGTGTTGCTGCTGGCTCCGTGCCCCTTGCCAGCTCAGCTCGGGGTGGAAGGACACACAGACCTCCTGCGAGCACAATGACTTGCAGATACGGCTTTCTCTGAGCATTACCAGCCCAGCCTGCTTTGCCTGGGGACCTGGGGTGGCTTTGCTGCACTGGTACAAAATGCAGATTCACCAGCACTGCTTCGGGCTCCTGGAGAGCACCAGGACATCACCCTGCAACCCTCCCTTTCCCTATGTACACAGCAGCCTGAGGGCCCATCAATCCACCCCTCCTCTGTATGATGCCTCCAGGCTGTAGCAGGTAGCTATAAGACTGTTAACTCCTTCCTCCCCTTCCCGAGAGGGGAACGCACAGACGCAGTCACGCCAGGCAGAGCTCCCGTGCAGGGACAGGAATGGCCTGCTCAGTGCATCACTGGCACTCCAGATGCGTCAGTTTTCCTCCTGGATGTGAGGTTTCAGAGGTCAAGCTGATACCTGTGAGATTCAGCTCTCTTGCCATGGCTTTCCTACCCGTGCTCTCTCAGATTCGCAGTGCCTGGGACAGGGACACATAAGCTGCAAACTTGTTGAGTTTGCATTTATTTTTACTTTTATATTCATAAAACGTGAAAGGCCTGTTCTTCAGCAACCTCCCATACTGCTGTACTGACACCCTCTCGGTGGGATTTGGAACAGGATAGCTGATGGACTACACGTTTCTTGGATCGATTTCAGCTTGCCATCCTCGTGGCTTTGCCACGGCTTCTCCAGTTACCACAGGTAGGTGTGCTGAAACCCAGATCAGTAATGCACACCGTGCCTTCTGCTGCCCGCGCCTGTGGGACAGTGAGAAGGAAAGCCACCTGCAAAGGCTCCTCCACCTCTGCCGCCACAGAGGGGTCGTGCAAGCCTCGGTGCTAAGACCTGCAACTCAATCCATGGGCATGGCCTTTTTGGTAAATCAAGTGTCCCAGGTTTCTAATTCTCCTGCATTATTAATGTTTTGCTCAGGAATTAATGTGGGTCAGGCTCCGCTTATGGGCCCGTGTGCTCATTTCAAGTGTAAACTTACCCAGAGTTTGAAGACGGCTAAAGGCAGGATTTTGGTTCAGTCTTTTTAAAAAAGACCTTACGAGGTTATGACCCAGGGACAAGTATCCTCATAGACAGATGGGACCCATGTTTCAGTTTTGTTTTTATTCCCTTGCCAGGGAAATTGTTCACTTCGGGCCACGGGGAATTTTATGTTGGGGTCAGAATTCAGACAAAGTTCGCATTATATCAGGTTAAAGACTTGGAGAGGTGAGCAAAAACTTTAAGAGAATGCAGCAAGCTGGGCACTGGGCTCAGAAAACACCACCTCTGAGGAACATGTGATAGAGTCTGGCGTGTTTTCCTCTGGACATAATAACTGGGAAGAGACCAAAAAACCTGCTCTTTCGTAAAAGTTGTGATGCGTTATTCTCCATGTCCACAGAGGCAAGGCAGGCCTGGCTTGATTTACAATAGGGATGATTTACGGTGGGCATTGGGGAAATATTTTCAAGTTCTTAAGGGTTGTTCGTCCTCCAATGAGTACCCACAGCCTCTGCTGCTGTGCTACCACTCAGCAGTTCTTACAAGGCTCCGCAGTTCAGGCAGGGTGGGGTAGGTATCCTTGATCCTGTCTCAGAGCAACGGGTGGGTTAGATCAGCATGAGCTAATCGGTGAGGCAATTGGGTACAGCCTGTGGCCTTTTTCCTTGGAAAAAGGCGGCTTTTGGTGTATGCATTCAGTCAGCATCTCCTTCATTCAGCTGTGTGGGACTGGGCAATGAGAGCCAGAGATCTCCGCTGTACTGCTGTAGGAGAAAGCGTGGGGGCACCTTGTGTACAAGTACATGGCCCAGTGGGGAACTACAGTTTTCCATTTAGGTTGTAGCTGGAGTTTCCTAGGCTCCGTGGCGATTCCTCACCAATTAGTACATGGTGGTTTAGAGTCAAGTATGGCTAGAAGCGGGGCAATGCCTGTGCAGTGAAGCTTACAACTTGATCTTCTTCATGATTCAGCTCTAAACCCTACCCTTCAGATCAAACTTTTCTTTCTCTTTCTGCTTTGGGGTAGAAATCTAGTCTCACAGCCAGACTGGTGTAAAGGTCTAGTAAGAATGAGTAACATCTCAACTACACAGTGCTAAGCACAGAATTAGGTGCAGTACTTTGATTACCTTTTTTATTACACTACAATCTTCCTTCAAGGCATTCCCTTTTATAGTGGCAATGACCCAGTTCATACACATTTACTTGGGTGGACTGACAGCAAGGAGCTTGGCTTTCCTGCCCCAACCACATCAAACAAACAAAAAAAATCCTGCATCAACAGAAGCTCAAGCACTACTTGCCAGAAGGAACCAGAGGTGTAACCTGCATCCACTTGCACGGTTGTTTTCCGCCTCAGCCTTCTCTGACCATTACATTTGCTAATGCCTTGCCTCTGCGAGAGACCTTTTGCAATCACTGTTCCTGAGCAGAGGAAATGAGGCTCCATATGGCACAACAGGAGAGTGGAAATTTAAAAAGTTAACAGCACGAGGTGGAGCACCAGGTATGCCCAGGTCCCTCTGCAGTCCTGAAGACTTTCAGGTGAAGAAGGGGAGCTGACATCTTTCTACTGCCCTCCAGCTTGCCACAGCTGTCTCATGGGACCCTACGTGGAGTCCTCATCTCTGATCACACACCAGTGCATCTTGTGCTGTGATTATTTCTCACCACCTTAGAAGTTGATTTCAGGATTGCTCGATGGCCACGGTTCATGAAGACGTCTGTGTTTTGCTACAGGGGACTCGGGAAGTGGTGCCAGAATCTAGCCAGCTCCCAATACATTGCTGCCTGTGTTGGCAACAAGGACAAAAAGTATTTCCAAAACTGAAATGCAAAGCAGACTCCCTCTTTGGAAGAGCAGTAAACAAATCTCCCCTCCTCTTTCTTTTCTATTTTTTTTCCTCCTACTTCTCGGGGGGGTTGTGCCCTTTTATCACCCTGTCTGTTCTCTTGTCATCTGGGAGAGGCAGAAAACCCAACATGACAGATCCATCTTTCCTAGAGGGGAAGCTCTCCCAAAAGCCTCAGCATATTCATGAAATCCAGTACCTCAGAGAATCACCCACCACACTCATGCTAAAACCATTTATTGACAGATCGCATGAAACAGTTTGTTGCGCAACTCTCAGAACATCAAACAACCCCCTTATTTATAGTATATACACTTACAACAATAAACCTCCCTTTTGAACTGCATTGGCCAATATAGATTTAAAAGGCTTTTTTCCTATTAATCAACATCTCAATTTGTTGTTTAAGCATTCAGCGCTTTGGCTTGAGAGGAGCTGGTCTCATGACTTCCCGTAGGACTAGCTGATTAGGTTTGCAAAACCTTCTATTTCCTCCGCTGTGGTTCTCCAGGAGAAGATGGTAGCGCCCCAATTTAGTAACGCCAGCTTCTTGCTCAGTACACTCAGCTTGCATCAGGAAGCCTGTGTTTTGGGTTTGGAAGTATACCTGGGAAATGTTGCCCCAAAAATGAAGGAAGAGGAAAAAGATATCTCTTCAAGCTGTTAAGCAAGATTTAAAAACACCTGCGGAATTCAAGAAGCCCTTTCTGCAACAGCTCCAGCCTGTAAAGGCCAGCAGCAGAGCACCAACCGCTTGCAAGCAGTCCCCTCCATGCCCACCACAGCTCCTTTGGTCAGTCAGCTGAAATAACGTGTTTCTGCCAGTGCCCCGGGCACTAAGTCAGGCCCCAGAAGGCACATATTTCTCTTAGCTCCAAGCTGGCAGCCCTGGCCAAGGCCAGCTGTCTCTTGCCCAGATGAAGTCCCCTGTGATGGCCAAGAGAGCCAGGCTTGCTCATCCTGGGTGGCTGGTCCTGGCCAGGCATGGCACCTGAGCCACGCTGGTCCTGCCGGATCAGCAGCACCCTGAGCCCAGACAAGGGCCACCGCAGCTGATCAGCTTGGGGTGCAGTGAGCCAGGAGGGGACCCCTCTGTCCCACTGCCTGGTCCTGCTGGCCAGCACGGTGGTTTTGGCTTCCCCATCACCCAGCTTGTTCCAGCTCCAGACCCCTGTTATTTCAGTTAGAGAACAGCCAACCCCCTCCACTCCTTCTCCAGTCTTTTCCATCTCTCCATTGCCGGTGACTTCCTCAGGGCAAGGAAATACTTTCTTTTACGTTGGTACAGTACTTAGGGAATGATTTGCATGCTTTTATGGGCGGTGCGTGCCCTTGCCTGGAGATGCAGGAAAAGAGGATTGGATGGGTGTGACGTGCATTAGCTCTTCAGAACATACCTTGGGGAGGCCGTCTGGTGAGTTTGGCAATGCCCTTGGAGAGGCTTCTGTGCACACTGTGAGGGTAATAAGCTGCTAAGAATGAAGACAAGGCTGGTGGTGTTTGTTACTGTTGTTTTCCTACTCATCGGGGCATAAACAACAGAGAGGAAGCTCCCACTGTTTATGTAGCAACTGGAAGCAAGGCACAGCTTTCTCACCTGTCCATTGGGATAGACTGGAGATGACTCAGACTGTACAGGAGAGCTGGGGAAGGACTTTTTACAAGGGCACATAATGATAGGATGAGGGGGAATGGCTTTAAACTAGAAGAGGGAAGGTTTAGATTAAACCTTAGGAAGAAATTTTTCACTCTGAGGGTGGTGAGGCACTGGAACAGGTTGCCCAGAGAGGTTGTTGAGGCCCCATCCCTGGAGGTGTTCAAGGCCAGGCTGGATGTCACCTTGGGCAACCTGGTCTAGTGGGAGGTGTCCCTGCCCATGGCAGGTAGGGTGGAACTTGATGATCTTCAAGGTCCCTTCCAACCTAAACCATTCTACAATTCTATGTTTTCCTCCTCACTAGCTGTCTGCAACACATATGTATATATATTTATTTATACATCTTTACTTAGCGAGGTCTTATTCTTAAAATTTCCAGGTGTAAGTATTCCAGAAGAGTTACCCCAGCAAACATTCCTCGTGGGAGTACCACTTTTGCTGTCACAAGAGAGTTCTGTTGGTTTAGCTCATTTCGATAAGTGAAACAAAAATGACTATATATTGGCAAAAAGACTTGTAAGTGGATTCAACAGCATTTGCACTAAGGTTTTTTGCCATTATGGAAATTTCAACTTCTCTGCCAAAAAAAAGGGCGGGGGCGGGGAAGATGTTCCTTAACAATATTGCTATTCTGGCACAAAAAAAAAAGACTTTTACAGACCTGCCTTAAAATTATTTTTCCCAGGTATTCACTCGACTCATTATTAGCCTCTCCCCACTAAACACTTTCAGTGTAACTAGAGACCAGGCTTGAAACAAGCTAGCACATCCAGCAGTCCTCCTGAACACTAATGCACAGGAGCAAGATCTGAACTCTGACACTGAGCCCTCAAGCCAAAATAAAATCCTCAGGCTTTTTAGAACTCGGAAGATTCAGCTCTGGAAATGCTGGGTCTGGTGTTTTTTTGCTTTTATCTGTGATAGAGGAATCTGCTGGATTTGAGCATTACATCAGAACATCTTGAGGCTTAAGGGTGGATCTCAATTATACAGCTCAGGTCTATCACTAACCGTAATGGGCTCTCTGCATTGTTTCTTGAGGACATGCCCGTGCAGACAATAACTATGCGCTGGCAAGCCAAGGTCTAAACGTATCTAGACACTGTATAATCATTAAAAAAAAAACCACACTGGGGGATAGGGAGCTGGGCCACTGTACTGCATGTACTTGGCAAATACCTGAGCACTGTACAGAGTAATGTCATTGGAGAAGCAAAGCACATTCTCCTGGGACATGCCATTCCTCCAAGCTGCTCCCCTAGCCTACCATCTCCCCTGTAATTGTCTCTTGGAGTGATAGATGTTAATGCTATGGCCCCAGGGAGCACTGCTTTTTCAGCAGCCTGTGGGAAAGAACAAAGAGGGCGACAGAGGAGCGCCTGGAGCAAAGCACAGCGGTAGGCACCTCGCTCTTCATCAGGAAAAACCCAAGCCACAAGTCAGCAGATTTATCACAATTTCAAGCACCGCTAAAATTTCATTACAGCCCTGGTACAAGTATGTGTTGCATGAAAGTAAAGCTGTGCTTGCCCAAAACCAGCCAAGACATTAGAAACAACCATTGGTATGCTGGTGAAGAGCTATTATCCACCTAAGCAGAGGCTGGGCTTTCAGGTTAACCTGGAACTGGGATTCCAAGCAGAATATGGGCAGATCTTAGCTCTGCCATGAAATTTCCAAGAAGCTCAGGCAAGACAAGCTTTGGTGCAATTCACTGCCCCTAACTTTAGCTTATTCAAAAGCTTAGGTCTTTGAACAGGGCCACAGTGAGTGGAGAAACATGGGGTCCTCCACAGTGACTCACCTCACTGTCGGTTTGGTGGTGGATGTCAGTAGAACATATTGCTCTTTGGAGAGGTGCTCTCTAGTGAGTATGGAAACAACACGAATCCCACCCTGGCCCCTCTGTGTTGTGTTTCTTTCTCCCTCCTGTACAATGTAGATAATGGCATGATGAGGATCTTAGTGTGGGACTACGCTTGGAGATACAGTTTGCCAGCTGGGTAAATCCACAAGTGGCTAATGCAAGTGTATCAAAGTGGCTATGAGAGCACAAGCGAGCTCTCAGAAGGGTGTACCACGCGCACCTCGTTACTTATGGCAAATGGACAGCATCCTCCCCTCAGCAGGCATTGCCTCGGGCAGCCAAGGGAATTAATGCATTATAAATCCACGTGATCTTCCCCAGCAATAACTTGTTCCCACGTGCATGGTCTGCACTGCTCTCGGCTGCCAGCTCGGACTTCAGACATTTGCTAATTTGATTAAACCCAGGACCACTTTTTCTTAATCTGGGTGTAATCCCTCAGACAGAGCCGATCACAGCCTCTGGCCAATGTGCAGCTCTTTTATCTAGGGCAGCCAGAAGCGCTGCCCGAGAGCGTGACAGCTGCATGATAGCCTGCTTGGTACGACGGGGTGGAGATAGGCATCCCCCATCGGGAAGAAAGGACCTGCCACCCTGCTGTTCCCCTCAGCAACACGGAGGGACCGCTGAGGTGCCTTGCTGGTGCAGGGGAGTGCCCGGGGCAGCCCAAAAGTTATAACTCAGAAGCACATCTGGACAGATAACACCCTTTTGGCCACCTTAGAGCAGGGCTCTAAATCCCCTCAGCCTGCAGAGCCCCGGGGTAAGAGAAGGTGGAGGAAGAAATGGAGCAGCATCCTCCCCAGAGCCTCTCCTTGGCTGCTGGCTCTGCCTGCCAACACGGACCGTGTGACTTGCACGCCTGGAGGAGACAACACGGGTCCTTCCCTGGTTTGAGTCTGAGCCACCACTGTTCTGCACTGTTGGAAAGATGATGAGCTCCCTGCTGCTGTGGTCTGCAGTCAGACTGTGGCTATGCTCAGCATACGGTCGCGCGGGGGTGGGAGGCTGGCAGTGTCCAGACGTGCCCCTGTGGGTATACTGCACGTCCATGCCCATTCAAACCCTCTCATTGCAATGCATGCTGAAACGGATTAAAGTATGAGAGCCTCTGCGTCCTCTAGTCTTTACACAGAGTAAGCAGCAATACAGACAACACTTGCTAGGACTTCACTCTGATTTTCCCAGGTCTAATGAACTTCATCCACAGTAAAGATGAAACTGCAGGTTTATGGAGGTTCTTTCTGAAACAGTAAGGGAACTAAGTCTTGTCCTTCCCATTGCAGTAAGCAGCCATCCCCAGTTTATTTAAAAAAGGAAGCAAACATATATGCATGCGTTTGTGTGAAACTGTGCTGGAAAAATCTCTGGGCTGGCACTTGTCCTTGGGGACAACAGAAACCCCAAATAAACCAGTGAAGGAGAGGGGGTTAAGCTGCACTCTTGTAACAATGGACAGAATGAATTTCCAAGTATTTGCCTTTAAAGAGATGCTATACCTCTGCACCATGCAAAGGAACCCTTCTCAAGATCTCAATTACTGGTAGTCAAAGCTGCTTTTTAGGCTCTCATTTGGGTTCTGAATACATAGTCACAAAATTTTTAAAATTACATTTTTGTAAAAGCCAGCAACCTTGTCAACTATGCCTGTTATCTGAGTTGTGTCTCTCTCATCAATCCTCTTCTTGTAATTAATTTCCTTACTTTTTTCCATTGGGTAATATTACGAAATGTTGATAAGCAGATCTTTCCTTTTGCCCCAGAACAGTGATCAATGCAAACAGGTAGGTTTTAAAATCCTCGAAGAGAAAGACGTTCTGCAAACAGAGCGTTTTACTGAATCAAAATTGCATTGCAGATAAGGAGGACTCATAAACTTAAAGCAAAAATCTACAGCTGGTCAGCGCTTTGCTTGCGCGTGCCTGTTTGAGTTGCTCTGGGCAGTAAACACGCTGGGAATACAACACATCCTTGGGCTATAGCCCATCTACATAGAACAATTTTGCTGCTGAATGTGCATTTCTTGCTACGGGTAACTGCTCATCTCAAGGCTATAATGATACTGATGCACTCCTGCCATGAACTGCAACCCACTGTTCTGGCAGTTCTCTTGTTTTATTTCCCCGCCGCAAGAGCTGGAATGAATTGTATTTGTTGGTGAAGGTTATTTTTGCTGGCTTTCTGTCTCAGGCAGCGGAGGATTTTATGGAGCTATCCTGTCTGTTTCAAAACCTTTTTTTAATCATCCTTTTTCCCAGCAGTTACATTGTCCTGAAATAGCCCCGTGTATAAACACCAATCATGTGTATGTGCTTCATGCTTCCCAGTGTACAAAACTCCCTCTACAAACACGGTTTAGGAGAACTACTGTGAGCCTGGACCTTCAGGCCATCAGGTTGGCTGGCCGCAGCTGGTACAGCTGACATCCTTGCTCTTTCCTAGTCGTCTTGTGCATCTCAGCTACGATGACAAGCAATTTCTCTGCATGTAAACTCCAGGAGTCAGGAGTACTTCTGAGCATCAGGGATTTGGACCGTACTCAGACAGTCCCAAATCCAGACCGGAGTGAGACTGGGGTGTTTCCTAGCCCTTTCCCCAGCTCTGTCACTTCTGCAGGACCCCAGGGGCATCTTACTTGAGGCCCTACAGGGAGACAAGCACCTCAGGGAGACAAGAGCATTTCCATTTCCAGGTAGGCAGGATGCTTTTCTGAACAGCTGTAAGGCATTTGGGCATTATAAGCTATGAGACCCGTATAGGAACTCTACCAGCAAAACTGGGGTCTCCTGGCTCCCATGCTGTGGTGGCNATATAGGAACTCTACTTGACTACCAGCAAAACGGGGGTCTCCTGGCTCCCATGCTG
This sequence comes from Anarhynchus alexandrinus, assembly GCA_008711295.1. Classification (NCBI taxonomy): domain Eukaryota; kingdom Metazoa; phylum Chordata; class Aves; order Charadriiformes; family Charadriidae; genus Anarhynchus; species Anarhynchus alexandrinus. The sequence continues at coordinate 1,769,243 of VUYV01000106.1, forward strand.
TGGTGGCAATGACAGTTTATGGCAATGCTGACGCTGCTGTTTGTGTGGACCTGTTGTGAGAGCAGATCCCCGAATAAAAGTCTCCAAGGAAAAAAAATTACAAGTGGGATCGGTTCTTCGATGTGTTTCACAGTGTTTGTCCACAGCACTTGGACCAACACAGCTGCTGGGAGGGATGGCAAGTGCCAGGGCAGCAGGCGGAAGGGACAAGGTATTATGGCAATGAGGCAAAGCTTTTGCCCTGCTAGTGCTGACAGATGTTTTGGGACATCCAGGCAGAGCCCCAGACTCCTGAATGATGAGATTACACTCTTTCTTAGTGAGGCATCCTTCGAATGCACCTGGGAAATATGACTTTTTTTCTCTTTGGTTTCTTCCTTACCACGTGCTGTTTTTTAGACAATTACATAGTGGAGCTACTAAAATGCGCACCCTGCAGCACATACTTTATCACAATACCTAGTTTTGTAGCATTTTGCAAAAATCTTCATGGGGGCTGGATTATCCCAGAAGTGAGCCTGCACAATAACCGACTCCATTTCAGAGCCCCATACTTTAAACCTCTTCTCTCTAATCCTGAGGCTGTATAGACGAATTTCCCTAGTTCAGGGGAAAAAAAGCCTGCCAAAAAATCAGTACTACTTCTAACCAACAGCTAGCTCCTTCCCAAAGCTTGAGCCCTCCCTTGCCAGTTTGATAACTACCAGTTGAAAAACGTGTCTGGTGGAAGACCCAGAGTGAGAGTCTGGGCCTTGAGAGCAGAATCCTAATCCGTAACCTATTACTGTGCGCATCACTTGCCAAGAGAGCCCACACAGTGAGGTAAGGTTGCACCATGCTCTCTCCTCTAATGAGAAGCAAGTCCCTGATTCAGCAAAGCACTTAAGTGTTTTGATGAACCAGGGCCAGATTGAACATCTTGTGCAGAACTCAGTTGTCTAGTGAACAATATCAAATATTTTATTGATGGATGCAGACTTAAATGAAAATTAAAGACGTGGCTATTTAAGGCTGTAGGTGCCCAAACTCATATTGTTCATTTTTTATTGTATTAAAGTAATCATTTGTACGGGAACAGAAGCAGCCACCTCCAGAAAATCCATCCCCGTCATGCTGGGAAGAATATTCTCAGTCCTCCCCCAGCGCCCTGTCAATTTGATGGCTTATGTAGCTTGTCTAGAAACTCAGCACATTGGGGCTATTTCAGATCAACAAGTTTCAGCCATATCCTCTCTTTTCCTACCAGGAATGCCCAGCTTCGGTACCTCTGTTGGCTGCATAAGGTATGGGGAAGTGAGGCATGGCCTCCTGTAGGCCAGATCAGATATTAGAAGGTATGATCAACACGGTGGAGCACCACTAGACAGGTCTCAAGATCCTGCCACCACCCTTACTTGGCCGTGGGTCAACAGGCAAGGTGCTGAGCTGCGTGCTGGCCTCTGTCTCTGAGGTTGCAGCCAGCGAGGGTCCCCGTCAGCCTGCTCTCCTCTCTCTAACACCTCCGGCCATCCTGCTAAAAAGGGCTCTCGAACTCAGAGAACATTAATCTTGGGAAAGGAAGCATTATGGCAGGTGAAGATAAACTTTGGTCTATTAAAGCTGGCTCCCTCTCATTCATTGTGCAGCGTTTCACCTGAAATGCTGAATGCAGCAGTGCGTTGTAACTGAAGGCTGCACCACAGCACATGCAGGCAGGTGGAAAGGGCAGAGATTGGACTTTGGCACATCCTGACTTCAGGGTGTTTCTCTTTGAAAACGTCTTTTCCTGATGCAAAATTTTAATGAAAAACTATCAATACCTTTTATATGCTTAAAACATATCTGTAGCAAAGTAAAATGTCAAACAGAGCTGTTTCTAATATAGCAACATACACGTTATTCTCTCTCCTTCTCCACCCTAGAGCAACAATCTTCAATTCCCTTTTACTTATCAATAATACACCCATTTGCCCTCTCAGCTGGGTAAAAACCAGTGGAAGTATGGATTTAAAAAAAAGAAATCTGGCATTTTTCACCGGCTTGTATACATACTTAGATGCAATCGCCTCCCTGCCATGGAATACAGGCAGGTGCAAATGGGAGGAAAAGGAAAAGAAAAAAAAAGAGTACATGCAGACATTTTTGGCTCAACCATATGCTCTTTTAAATAAATTCCCATACAGCTACTAGTGCTCAAACAATTTGCAGAGAAGGCGTAAGTTACATGGCACTCAGTTTATCTGCTCAGGAATGGCAAAGTGCACACACAGATATACACTATGGTTCCAGGGAGTCTAGGGATTTCAAAGCTGCTTTATCTCCGAGATAACTCACTGGCAAAGAAGGGCGAATTAAAAACAGCGTCGGTAACTAAAAATGGAACGGTAGATTATGATTATGGCCTTTAAAAAAGAAGTGTCACTTCAACGCATGTTACAGCTTTGTCCAGAGCAAGAGTTCAACATTTTTCCTGAAGACATGCAAATCCTTGAACAGTGTATTTCAGTCTGTTGGCGACAGCTTTGCTTTTCGTGCTCTCATAGCATCCCCCCCTCCAAGTAGTCTTTGGGGATTTGTGCACCAACAGTAAAAAACCCATCTCCTAGCAGTCAGACAGGAACCACACTCTCCTAAATCCCACACATTGATCTGATTCACTATATGACTCTAGTGAGCCTCCACCTCCTCGCTGGTAAAACACAAAAAATCCACAGTTTTTAAGTCCTTGGGCTGAGGCACTTTGAGCTTACTATTGAGAAAGGCTGAGCCGCTGAAGTTCCCACCTACGGAACTGCCAAGTGCCCAGGAATTTTGTACAGGCATAACAGTGAGGCACTCGAAATGACGGGAATGCTGCGTATTTCTGCCCTTTGCCCCTGCAGCCTGCAACGCCATTGCTCTGAAGGAAGGTAATGCTGTTTATGTGCAGTGGCAAAGGCTGGAGCCCTAATTTTCACAGGGCCTTTGTGAAGTCATTGTCATGTTTTTGCAACAGTATTTGAATGACTGATTTGAGAGGCTCCAGAAAAATGCAAAATACTGTCAAAAAATGCAAAACGTCTGTATCCCTCAGCCAGTGGGAGGAAAAAAGCGCAGGAAGAAGCGTAACCAAGCCTGACCGTGTGTAGTGGATCTTGATCTTTGCTCACCCCAGAGTTAGATATTGTTTCCACCCCCCATTTAATGGACCCACAGCCTTATCTCTTAAAGTGATCTCATTAAAGGCAGGGGACAAGCCAGCAGGGGGTGTGAGACCTGTAATTACAGACGGAAGGTCGATAGAAATACAGTTACATACAATCACCTTGTCCTCTCTGGATCCCCTCTTGAGGGAATTACCCTTCAAAAACCATGAATCCCTTCTGACCGCCTTTCTGAACCACACTGATAGAGACCTCATGATGGAGGACCTCCCTCCCTCACTTTATCTGTACTGCTGCCGCTCCAGTTGCCTGCTTTAGCCTGCTGTAGGTAACCCCATCCTCTGGAGACTCTTGAGATAAGGTACAAGTGGATGGCAGAAAATAGCTTATTTGGGCCCAGCTCCATCCTTTGTTTTGCTGAGTAAGTGGGGGCCTGTGCTGTGAAGGGCACTGTACTGTCCACAGGCAAACTGCCCTGATGTGTACATATTAATTGCCACTGAAGAAGCAGCTGAGGTTTTCAAGGTGAAGGCCAAAGCGTGGCTCTTGTTGCAACGCATGCAAAACTCTGGTGAACACCGGAGAAGTCACAGAAAGAAAAAACAGGTGGGAGATGACATTCTTTCCTATTCTGGGTAGTATCCACTGCTGGGATCCTAATTTTCTCAGCAAAAGCTGGCCCTAGGCTGTGGCAGTTGCAAAGGGATAAAGAAAATTTGCTTCTCTCTGTCGAGCCACACACAGTCTGTTACTGGAAGCAGGAATATGCCTGAGCAGAAGCTGTTGTATCTAGCAGCAAGAGCAAAGGGCTTTCAGACCCTTGGACTCTTAACTAGAACCTGCTAAAGCTTTTCTGTGTGTCTGCCTTCCCTCTCTGTGACTCGGTTTTCCCGTCCCTAAAATGGCCATAATAAAACTCTCTGCCGTAAAACACTGTCAGCTTCTCCAAGTAAAAAACGCTGCAGAAGGGCTGTGTGATGTCCACAGCAGCACGCACTCACATAACGTCCTGCACTGCCTACCTAAGCCCGCCTTTCTCCTTTCATTGCATCCCATGCTACCTACTCCTGGAATTCGACTGCTGTTCAGCAGCCCACAACTGCACCACAAACAGTGAGCAGTCTGAAGGGAAAAATTATGTATTGCTGCAAAGCTGCAAAATAACGATTCATGATTACTCCTGGAATGGGGACGCACAAGCCAAAGGGCAGGAATTTTCAGGTATTAAAACCTGATCTGGATCTGACCCACTGGCAGGAGTGAAGTTCCCTGTATGTTATCTGTTCTTCCCTCAGTTGCCCTGCCAAGGTATCAAAAAGAGCTTGTAATTGCTTGTAGATACCGAAAACAGAGCGCTCCTGATTTTTCTTAAGCTAATCTCTCTGATACCTATTACAGCAGGAGAACACGAGTACTCTACCCTCCCTGCCTGTTTTGACATAATAACATTTCCTTTGACCCGTATGGATTTGCTCTCTGTTCAAATCACTGCCAGTAACAGAACCAAGATGCATTTTTCTCCTGAAAGAGAGACTAGGTCTGAGTTCCCAGCACCACAGTTGCACGCTAGTTTCATGTCATGAAGAAATGGCAAGGTGTCAACTATCGCAAGGCAAAAGATGGATCAAATTGATAGTGTGCCAAATCAGCTACACTGGTTAAGCGGCACTTCAAGGGGAAACAAGGCTCAGAAGTTGTCTGGAGGTCTCCTTTTAGTGTCCTATTGACGGTGCTTCACTGCCACATTCAAAGAAATCTCAGTTTGGTATGGTGGATTGCTCTTAAAGAAGTGAAATGCTGTTAAGGAGTGAAAATGAAAATAATAGGTGATTTCAGGCTCTGAAATTTCTACCCAGTTCCTAATGCCTACCCCCTTCTCCCCACCTGCTGGCAAGAGCCAGGCCTTTCATGGGAAGTCTTAAAAGAAAACCTCAAAGATGAGTAATGAGAGCTAAATGAGACCACTGCCTCAGGGTCAAGACAGTACAGCTTGGAAGGGAGATGGCTGCCCAGGTGCCATGTATTTTCTAGGTAAACTGAAAGTTTCGGTCTCCAAGTGTGTCAACACAGTGCCAGATCCAATAAAGACCATCAGAAGCATAAAATGGAGCTTATACAGAAGACTAAAAAAGTGTCTCTGAAATGCTGGCCTGCCATCTAAAATTGCATACGATCTCACTGATGGTTTTTGCTTAAAAGTTCACTACATTCAGTCCCAGTAGCACCTCAGTACTGAGCCGGTTGAGCCATTTGTCAGTCCAGCTGGAATTGCAAACATGAAGCATCCTGCATGTCCACAGGAGCCAGATCCATCCAAAGCTCTTAAAGCAGGTCTAGGCCACAGTGACAGGACTACGCACCACCTACAGTGTGGTGCCTCTGTCCTGGTTCGACACATTTTAAATTACTGTGATGGTTGTTGGGGCATCCCTTCCCCTTACATACACGGGTCTGTGACACTTTGATGAGCAAGCTCTTGTGCAGGATGTTTAAGGCCTGAATTCAGTTCTCGTCTCCTGCTGAGGGGAGTTTCGACCCCTGCTTACCAGGGAAGTATGTTCTTGTGGAGTAAGAACATTCCTAGCACCCCCACAGCTAATTTTTGGGGCCCTCAGCAAGTGAAGCCTCCTGTGGGGAAGAGGCTACTGAAACACTTTCTCATTTCTAAGCTCATACAGGGTCCAGGAGGTTCTTCTAAGCTGTCAGGAATGAAAAAGAGCAGGAGCTGATTTTCTTTGCCAGAGCACCTAGACTGAAGTAAAAAGCAAAGTGATCAAACGCAGAGAGTCACCACTTCTGCGTCCATCTTTCCCTGACATTGAAGCGCAATGGAAGGACGATGGTCCCCCAGCCAGGCTCCCTGAGCAGCAGAGGGCAGAGAAAGATGCCCTGCAACTCTTCACCCAGCCCTTTGATCACCCAGTGCAGCGATTGCCACGCTTTAAAGCAGTTTCTGGCAAGTACACGCACATCTCCCAGCGTACGGGGCGAGCTTTAGCCGCAGAAGGTTTGAAGCACTGCGGGCACCATGTCACCCACGCCTGCCCCTCATGGCCCACCGATGCCCCTCACAGCCCACCAATGTTCCTTTCAACCCACCAATGTCCCTCTCAGCCCACCTGATGCCCCTCGCAGCCCACAGATGTCCCTCACCGCCCACCGATGACCCCCACAGCCCAGGCCTGCCCCTCACAGCCCCCCAGTGCAGCCCCCCACGCCGTGGCACAGGCTCAGGTTTGGCTGGAAAGGCCCCTCCGGAGGTCTTGAGGGGGATGGGGGGAGATTAGTGCCAGCAAGACCCGCGGGGAAACCCGCGGGGAAACCCACGGGGCCCCCCGGCTTTTCAGGCGGCCACGACGGCGGGGCTGACCCTCCCCACCTCGGGGGAGGCTGCGGGAGGGGAGGGGCGGCGGGGCCCGGCATGGCGGCGGCGCTGGGGCTCGGNGGCCGGGCCCGCCGGGCACCGCTACCGCCCACAGCCGCCTCCCCCCTTCCTCCCCCCCCCGCCTTGCCCGCCCCAGGTCCCGTCCCGTCCCGTCCCGTCCCCGCCTGCCCGCCGCCTGGAAGGGGAGGGGAGGGGCGGTGCGGCAGGCCGGGCCGGGGCGGGGCGGTGTGGCGAGGGCTCTTTATGCGGCGGGAAGCCGGCGGCTCTCGGAGCTGCGGGCGGCTGCGGCGACAGAGAGGAGCGAGCCGGACGGGGGGCTGAGAAGGAGGAGGAAGAGGAGGAGGGGAGCGAAGCGAAGGAGAGGAGCCGAGGAGGAAGAAGAAGAGGGGGAGGAAGAAGAAGGCGGCGGCGAGCGGCGGTCGGGGCGCTGCTATTGTTCCGCACCTGCCGCCGTCCGGGACACGTGGCGCCGCTGAGCCCCGCTCCTCACCCGCAGCCGCTTGACCCGCACCGCAGCCGCCCGGCACCATGGGCAAGGGGGTGAGCGACGGGGCCGGGGCCGGGGCGGAGCGCACGGCCGGGGCGTGGGCGTGCGGCCGGGAGTGGGAAATTCAAGGAGCCGGACGGTGGCCGGTGCGCCGTCGCCCCCTTTTTTCCCCTCCGGCTGGGGCGGGCGGGCGCTTTGTCTGTGCCGGGCTGGGGCGGCCACGTCGTGTGTGTGTGTGTGTGTGTGTGAGGGCGGCGGGGCCGGGGCGGGCGGTAACGGCCGTTGGAGGGCGGCGCCGGTGCCGCCTGCCCCCGAGCAACGTGCCCCGGCCGCCGCCGGGAGAGGAAGTAACGGGCTGAGGCGAGGGGTGGGGTAGGCTGGGAGGGGGGACGACACGACCCACGCGGGACGGCGGAGCGAGGCACCGGCCGCCTCTCCACGCGTGGCCGGCCGCAGACATGGCCGCGGAGGGGGGACGCCCCGGGCCGGTGAGCCCGGGCGTGGGTGGGNATGGGGGTTGTCAGGATTATTAAGGCTTATTAGGGCTAATGTGCCTGTTGGTAGGAGGGAGGGCGCGGTGGGAGTTGGTGGTGGGAAGGGGGAGGTGGGGTTCGCCCCTGACTCTATGGTGTCTGCCCTCTTAATTGGGGCGATAAAAGCCTGCCAGGAGGCCCTTGCGGTGGTTTTGCCCTGTACCAGCGTTGTTTCTGCCGTAGAGCCCTCAAGGAGGAGAAGTCCTTAGTTCAGATCATATCTTTTAACTGAAGAAAAGTGTCCGTGAAGGCTCTTGAAAACAGGAGTGAAGACTTCTTGGAGTTGGGTGTTGCGGTCAGGCACCCATATGTGGAGCAGAAACACAACCTCTTGTGTTGCTCCGATTTTATGTGGAAAAAAGTAAAGACCAGTTTCTGGGTTTTATTGTTTGGATTTTGGTGGGGTTTTTTTTACCCCCTTCAAAAACTTCCCTGTGTGTATCTTGTATAGTAGGAGGTGCGTAGACTTTTATTTACTCTTCTTTTAGGCTTATTCCTGGAAAATTCCCAAATCTCTCTGCTTCTTAAGGAGAGCGTGACGGCACGGGGCCTTGAGGTGCAGAGGTGGCAGTGTTGTCCCTGCCTACAGGTGTTCTGTGCTTCCCCAGCGCTATTCAAACATTGACTTGACTTTGCGTTGTCCTCACCCGTGCGGTACAACGGTGGCAATGTTGACATAACTGCATGAATAGTAGGGGAGCCGCAAGAACATGGCTGAATGGACAGTTACTTAGAAAGGGGGTTGAGGGGTGCGTGGGGTGGGTTTTTGTGTCGGGTTTTTTGTGGTGTGGGTTTTTTTTTTCCTCAGTGAAGTCCTTTTGATGTGTGGCAGCCCAGCATGATGTTTTGCAGTCTGGTGGGCAATAGGCAGCGTGCACAATAAGAGGTCATCTAAGAGATAAAACATTGATGGGGGGATTTGGTGGTGTTGCAGTCTTCCGGATGCTTTAAATCATCAAAGAAGCCTTAGTTGTGTGTGTATGTATGGCTATGGTGTAGAAGGCTTTGAGCGCTTAGGCTGCCTTGGCTGGGCTAACGGGAGGTGCAAACACTTTCTAATATAGAAGGCTGTTAGTTGTCTCACTTCCATTTCAGATTTCATAGGTGGCATGGATAATAAAGCAATTGGCTTGAAACTGAAGCGCCAACACAAGGGATAATTCAACAGTGTATGGCTGCTTCAGGCTTTCTGGTAGCAAGTCACAAGATTTGTTTGTTTAACAGTGAGAACCCATGCGGGTAATTGGGGACCCTCTGAAAAATGGGGATGTGAGGGAGCAAGGCTGTGAAAAAGGCAGTGTGTGGTTGCAACACTGAGGAGCATATGACTGCCCAGAGTTAGGGTGCCCCAAAAGGAAACCTCTTTCCCCTGGGAGCATGGGATGGAAGAGAAAATAGGAGCATAAGTGTGAGAGAACAAGTTTCTTGTCTCTGCAGCTGTAAGGAGAAGCTGAGCAGAGCGTCTGTTTTACTTTAAATGGTAACAGGATGAGGGGAGGGTCATGAGCTGCCTGGGTATGTTGTTCAGCCCAAAAAGCAGATTATCCAAGGGGGTGTGTGTAGTGGAAGAAAGCAGACGGGATTTCATTTCTGTTCAGAGCTGCTTGGAAGCTGTCTGCAGACAGCAGTGTGTTTCACTCTGTCTCCCTGGCTCATCCTGTGTAGTGCACAGTTTTTAGTGTGTACTTTGAGTTGCTTCTGGAGGTCAGGGCTAATGCCTGAACTCCAGTTAAGGGTTTGTTTCCCGTCAGAAACGAGGAAGGCTTGTTGCATAATGGACCAATTGAGGGGAAAATTATGCAAATCAAAGCAATCCTTATCTGGTGCAATTAAGAAATCTTTAATATATTACTCTTCTCCCTCCCCCATCTATTTCAGTCCCACTTCTTATTACTGTGACTAGAGGATACTCCTTTTGCCAAAGAAAACCCTGGGCCTAGTCAACATGCATTTTCACAAAGTGGTGTGACAGGGTGAAGGGTCTCTGGCAAGTGGTCTGTACCTGTGGGTTGCAATCCCACAGCTCAGGGGGATCCTGACCTGCTGAAAACTGCAGAAGGTCTTGCTTTACCTAGGCCTTTTCAAGGGGTAGTTGAAATTACCAGCTCCTCTAAGGGAGAACTGTGTCCAGTCCAGTAATCTTCGTATTTGACAACTACTACAGATTTCGGGGTTGATGGTAAAGGTGTACTAATATTCCAGGCAAAGAAGTGTGGAAGATGACCCTCTGTAGTTGGAACAGCACTGAAAAAAATAGGAAGGGCTGTGCAGCAGTGGTGTTTGGAAAGCCACCTCCGTGCTTGGGTCTTCAAGCAGCTCAACGAGGAGTAGAGGTGTTTGTCTTAATGTCCAGAGAAGACTTAAGGTGTGTGGGTGACCTGGTTTTGACCCTGATGATGAAAACCCTTGCGAAGTTTAGGTCCCTTGTTGTGGTGGGAGAGCTTGTCCTTCCATAATTTGGGAAGCAGCAGTCTGCTCACAATGAGCAATTACTAGCTGTTGAGTAAAAACTGCTTTGTACTGTCCTAGATGCTGAGTCTGTTCAATTGATGCAGTTGATTAGACTTTGGATTAAAGATAGGAGATTGAACACAGCTCTTGGGAAGGAGTAAGAAGGATCCAGGGAAGGCATTTGCATCCCTTGCTAAGATTACGTAGGGTCATGGAGCAGCGTTTCCAGTCCAATAGGCATAGTCCTTACCATGACTCATCTGGTTAATATATTTACTGAAGACTGTCTCATGAGGCAGCAGGACAGTAACTTTTCTGTTTTCTCTGCACAGTTGATTATAATGACATAAGTACTAGAACAGACCAGGCCTCCAGAGACTGCGTAATTTATTTTGGCTCTTACTTGACATTTCTTGTTGGATTAGGTGATGTTAGAATAGGGTACTTCTGAGCTTGTCTGCTGATTTGCACCCCTCCTGTTTCCTGGTCAATCATGGCTTGTGTTGAGAACATCAGCCATGAATGGCTCAATTAGTCCAGGCCGGAAAAGCATAAGCTGTATCTGAAAGACAACAGGGTTTTCTGGAGGCTGTATAAAACTTCTTACACTGGTGTGTACAAATGTTGTGCTTAAGCCAATGGANGTGTTTTTTTTTCTGTGGCAGTTTTGATGAGTCAGAGTTCCTAGGCAAAGTCAAGTAACAGGGGTGACATTTCTGATGAGACAGACCTTCTATTGTGTTGAGGCCATGTGATTAATTCTCGATAAGATGTGGATCTGGAGTACCGTAGGCCTTCTTCTCATTGTACGGCAGGAAAAGGAGGGGAGAGCAGGGAAATCCTACAGCACTGAGGGGTAGGATGAACCCCTTGTCCCCTGGCAGCCTTTGTTGAACAGATTGGGTTCATCTTGGCAGAAGAGAGACAAAGGCCTTGAAGGCACAGATCAAGGGCAGGACTTTGATCTATGTGTCAAGTTCAGATTTGAATGATGGTGCAGGAAGTTCACTGTGCATGCAGTCAACCTATAGCAAGAGCCGAAACCAATGCTACTGACCCACCTTTTCTGTAAGGGTGGGATGCAGTAGTAAAGCAACAGAAGGGAAGGTATTGTGCTTTTTTTTTTTCTCGAGCTGAGGAGCTCTGAGCTCCTCAGCAAGATGGACTCCATTAAGACCCAAATACTTGGGTGCTTAAAGTAATGAGTAACTCTCTCTGCTTTTTGTCCTGACTTCAGCTGATCGCTGGGGGTTTTGTTCAGGTTGTTTTGTGGGTTTTTTGTTGTGTTTTGTTTGGGTTTTTTTTTAAGCAAATCCTGCTTGAACAAGGGCAGTGAGCCTTTTCACGTTTGCCCACTTGTCGGTTGTCTCTGCAGCTGAAGGAGCTAAACGCTCTTATATTCTTGGGCTGTTCACCGCTGCCTCCAGTAAGCTGAGTAACTGTACTTCTCACAGAAGTTTCAAAGAACCAGGAGGATTTTAGATCACCCGCAAGAGCTTGCCAAGCTTTTCAGGGGGCCCTAGGGGGGAAGGGGTGAAACTGAAGGTGGTGAACTGCTAGTCAAGGCACCAGCTCCCTCATCTTCGTTAGAAATAATTTCTCATCTCAAGCAGTGGTCAGGAAGCATGTGTTTTGTACAGGACCCTGTTTAGACTTGTCTGCTAGAGCTCTAGCAGAAATCAAAGTTGTTTCCTTTGGAGACTGAAGGAGAGAGACACTTACTTCATGGTGATTTTTTGTGAATTGCCCTGTGGCAAATTCTTGTCATGCTGGAATGCAAGGACCGTTCTGGTTTAAGTTCTGTGGCTTTTGCTTTTTTAAGAAATGAAATGGGAGTCTAGGTGTAGGGAAGAGAATGTCAGGAATGCTGACAGTCTGTAGTTTGGTGTCCAGGGAGAGGAGGCAAACAGCCCGGCTCTGCGCCACTTATTAAAAACTGTTTCCATTGCACAGCCCTGTAGCTGCATACAAGGATATGGGGGAGGCAAAGTCTACCTTTACTGAACAGGGCAAGAGAGGGCTTCTGTGTGTGTGAAATGTATGAGTATGGCTGCAGAGTGGTGTGTACAGAGCTTTCTCAGGACAACAAAAATCCTTGTCTAGATGTGACTTACAGGTTCTTTCTAAAAGTCAGGATTTTTTTTTTCCTTTTTTTCTGTGTAGTTTCACTTTTGGTTTTGGTTTTTACTTCTCTTGGAGTAAATAATGAAAATTTCCTGTGCTTGCTGCTCAACAAGACAGTTCTTAGTTCCTAACAATAGTTTCTGTGTCCAGATCACTCTCAGGAATCCAGTTTGTGATTTGAGGTACTCGGGCAAAGATCAACCAAGGCGATGCCTTTGAAATCTTTTCTTAATCTTGTTAACGGTTTGACTCTGGTGCCACTAGCTGCTGTTTCATCTCAAAATACTTCTCAGGGATCTTATTGGGTGAAAATGTAATTGCATAAAACTTGGCAGGGATGTAATAGGTCCCACGCGGAAGGGAAGGGAGGGAAAAGCTGCTATTGGAGGCTTGTGAAAGTCTGGAAATGTATGGAGTATTTAATGGAGGAACTGCACCGTGAGGCTGTACTGGTGCCTGGTTTTGGTACCTTACAGGGTGTCCAAACTTCTTGCAGTACACAATTATTTCTGCCTGTAAGTCTTTTGTAGTTTTTTCTTGGTCTTTCAAGTGTCGTTTGTGTGCTATATCATTTCTTTGTCCTTAGGTGGTTGTTTACCCTGTCATGACAAGATCTAAATCTCGGCACAATTTCACGTAGAATTAACCATAATGAAAGTGAATGAAAATCCATCTGAATAAAGAGGCTTTAAGCAAATCATCTGCTCTGTGAAGTGTAAGCAGGGCTGAGCACAGATTGAATCTGCAAAAGTGTACTACTGCTTTGTATACCATTCTCGCTGGTCAAACTGCCATAAATTGAAAGCAGATTTCTGTTGCATAACCAGCCAGCTAGAGTGCCAAACTGAGAATGAAAGTGTTGGAGTTTATCCCCCAGCTTCAACCAGTTAGAGATACCACCTTATTTATCTTCAGTTGATAGGCTGCTTCTTGCCAGAGGATGTGGAAGACTGAGAGGGGGGAGGAGAAGTTAGTGCCTTGAAGGGAGAATACGTATGCACTCAGGAATTGATTACTTCTGCTCTTCATCACTTTTCAGCTTGAGCTAGGGCTCACACATCGAGACTGACTGAACAGCATGTAGCTTGCTTTCTTCCTAGCTAGACTTGCATGATGTCTGGCTATAATCTGTGTATCAGGGATGCTGTTTAGCAGACTTGTCTGCTCACTAGCTCTTTTTTTTATTTATTTATTGAAGTAATATAGCTTTAATAAACTGTAATCATTTTGTCTGCCTGGCAGTCTCATGTGCATAGTTTGTGTCTACTGCTGAAGAAGTTGACCGTAAGGTGTTTCTTACGGTACTATGTTGTCTTTTGCAGGCTGGAAGAGACAAGTATGAGCCTACTGCTACATCAGAGCATGGCGCAAAGAAGAAAAAGGGCAAGAAGGAGAGGGACATGGATGAACTTAAAAAGGAAGTCTCAATGGTAAGAGTGTAGGGCATGCAGCTTTATGAATATTCACTGCCCTGAAAGCCCTGTGCTTCATATGACTAAAAGAGAAAAGAGCTGGTGTGCTGACAGGATGGTGTGACTGAAGGTGCTGATCTCCCTTCTGGTCCCCTCTGTTTCCAAGCCAGACATGCTGCATGTGTTTCAGCATCAAGGTGATCACACAGTAGCCCTGAAAATATCACTTCCCAAAAGACACTTGACACGGAAACCATGTCTCTGCTTGCCTGCATTACCTGTAGCACAGTGTAGCTGCATTTCCTCACCAGGGCAAGCGCTGTCTGGATAGCAGCATTGCAGGCTTTATTGTGCTGTTATGTGAGTGAGACTGCTGTTTTCATTCCAGTTGAATCTGTACAGCTCCATTTACTACTGGCCTCTGCTCAGACTGATCTCAGTATTGTTATTCCTTCTAATCATGTTTGAGGCTGTGGGGAGTATCTCCCATCCCCATCTGTGAATGCTGTATGATGCTGTATATCTGTTTATGCACACTATCCAGCTTAGATCTGCTCTCCTTGATATTGATACAGGTTTTGTTTCTGTGCTGTGGATTTGAGTCTGGGCTTTCATGGTTTTGCCCCCCTGTGTTAGGGAGAGGGGATACTAAAGCTTGCTCCAAGATGAGATTTTGTGTTCAGTAGCAGTGCTGTATTAAAGTACCTGCTCCCTCCCCTCACTGGGGGAAGAAACACTGATTAAGCTAGCAGCATTGCTTAAAAATGTGTGTAATTAGAGGGTTAATCTTCTGTACATTCCTACCTTTCTTCCCAGCTCCTGTCCTTTTCCCTCCTCCTTCGCCCCTCCCCCCAAAAAACCCACCGAGGCTTCACAGAATCTGCTGGGAGTGTAAAGACTGCACTGAGATATAGTCAGTTTGTTTTAAAAGCTGTCATGTTGTACCCAAATACTCACAAGAATGCTAAAGATGAGACCGCTTTGAGTTTTGGAATGAGATCGAGATTCTCTTCACAGATAAGATGAGCTAGAGTCTTGCTGTCTTACCGAACATTTACAGTTAGGAAACCTGTGATGGGAGGTGGAATTGCTGAGGTCTTGCTGATCAGCCTGCAGGGACTGTGATCTCTTCACCCCCTAACAATTTTTTGTCTTTCAGGATGACCATAAGCTAAGCCTTGATGAACTTCATCGTAAATATGGAACAGACTTGAGTCGGGTAGGTAGACTTTGTTTTCCCTCCCTCCTTGCTATGATCTGAAAAGGAACAGTCTTGGCTCAGCACTTCACAAAGGGACATCTGGGTGGTCTGGGTTTTTTTTTTCTTTTTTGTTTAATCTCCCCTCCTCCAGTTAACTTTCCCAGGCTTTGGGAGAGTTGTTGAACTCACAAATACTTCTCTTCATCCTCCCACTGTACAGCCTGGCTGCAATACTTTAGTGACTTAGATTCTAACAAAGTCATTGTTATCTGCCTCTGAATTGTTCCAAGGTCAAGTTGATTCTTGGATTTATTTTTTTTTTCCCCCTGAGGAGCTTTTAATAAAGGCAAATGTTTGTTATATTGCAGATGTAGTCTAGTGAGATAGAGACTTAATGTGCCTAGAGACTTAATGATGGCTAGTAGCAGTTAAAATTTTACCCTTTTATAGTAAAAGGTCTGCAAATGTCCTAGCTAGCCTCAAAGTCCAGTGCAGAACCACTGCAGTAGTTTTGCACCTTTGCTCTTGTTTGCTTTGCTTAATGCGTTTTTTTGCATGATTGCATATAGCAACAAGTCTGCTCTTACTCTATAACAGCACAGAGATTTGCATATTTCTGTCAAAGACCTTGGCTTCTGAAAGCTGAACTTCCTGGAAGGCCAATCCAAAGTGTCATCATCTTTATGGCCCCCAGCTTTCACTTGTTCCATAATTTGATAGATTGCACTGATGGATTTCACTGGGCTGTTCCTCAGAGCTCAAAGTCTGCTGCTGTAGCCTTCTTGTGCCCTTCTTCAGTGTTTGTAGCCCCATGGCCTGCAGGCTCCTCAAGAAGCATCCAACATCCTGTAGCCCCTCTTTTGGCATTCAGCTTTCACATCCTGCACTTTTGCAGCTGTGGAGATTTCCATTACCTGTTGGCATCTCCTTATCCCTGTGGTGGGACTCTGCCTGCCCTTTTTAGCACAAGAAGAACGAATTCAGAGCCACCTTCCCCAGTCAGTCTTGCCACAATGCCTATGAAAGGAACCTCTCTTCTAGGGTTTGACTTCTGCACGTGCAGCTGAGATTTTGGCTCGTGATGGTCCAAATTCCCTCACACCCCCACCCACCACTCCTGAATGGGTCAAGTTCTGTCGGCAGCTCTTTGGAGGATTCTCGCTCCTGTTGTGGATTGGTGCTATTCTATGTTTTCTGGCTTACGGCATACAAAGTGTCATGGAGGAGGAGCCCAACAATGATAATGTAAGTAAAAACGTCTGTTTTACCTCAAAGGCAGGCTGAGCAGCCCGTTTGGCTCAAAGCAAATTAACTTCCTCTAAGCATTCAGCCCAGAAGCTTTTCCCATAAGCACGGGAAATTCAGTGGGTGAGCTTAACACATCTTGGAGTGCTTCCATGTAATGAAATGAACAGCTGACTTCCTCATGTTGTATCCACACATTAGTGTTGTTAATGGCCTTTGTGTACAAAATGTACAGAGTCTGCAGGTACCTCCACGCTTTGTTAATGGGGCACTTAAATACCAAGCAATTTATCTGGACAAACTGGAAAACTTCCAGGCAGATCATCCTCTGACTCATTTTCTCTGCTCCTTGTAGCTGTACCTGGGTGTTGTGTTGGCAGCTGTGGTTATCATTACTGGCTGTTTCTCGTATTACCAAGAAGCAAAAAGCTCTAAGATCATGGAGTCCTTCAAGAACATGGTGCCTCAGGTATGGAATACCTCATTTCCTTGAGATCTGCCAAGCTGTAGCTTGCTCAAGGTTATTAACTGTTTTAAACATGGGCTTCAACTGCAAAAGTCTTGGCTGTTGATAGTATGTATTGGTCTTTAGCAGACAAGATGTCTATTGTACCAAGTTGTTAGTGTGGGTTACTAGCTCTAAATATTGAGGGATCTATGAGACTCCTTCCTCTTTATGCTTCAAGTAACTATGCTAATAGTCCAGGGCAGTTCTTGGCACCCTGTGAGTTCCACCAGTTTATTAACATTCATAGGACACTTTTTGATAGTCTAGGGAGTTCAGTAACTGGTGTGATAAGCACTGAAACTCAGATTCCTTCACAGTTAGGGTCTGTATCATACCTAACCATCTTACTGTCACCTTAGCAACAAGGAACTTTAATATCAAGAAAACAAAAATGGCTAATTTTCTTAAATAACATATGTATCGGGGATAAACATCTTGGTACAAGTAGAAATGTAGAACCATAGCACAACCAGTTCAAGATACTCAGATCTCTTAACCCCCTTAAAAGTTGCTTTTGACACAGGTTGTTTCTTTACTGTTTTTCAGCAAGCTCTTGTAGTCAGAAATGGTGAGAAGATGAGCATAAATGCTGAAGGTGTTGTAGTTGGAGATCTAGTGGAGGTTAAAGGAGGAGACAGAATTCCAGCTGACCTTCGGATCATATCTGCACATGGTTGTAAGGTACAGTAGTGACAGGCTGTCTGAAAACTTCATTATGAAGGATAATTAATTAGTCTGGTTTCAAAGAATATCTTTTATGCTGTGAATGGGTGGTGGTGGAAGTGAAGGGTGGGGGGAGTGCGTAGTGTGTTGTCTGCTTTCATTGCTGAAGGCATCTGCCTACTTGTCTATGACAAAGTACTCTCTTCCATGTAGGTGGATAACTCCTCACTTACTGGTGAATCGGAACCTCAGACCAGGTCTCCAGATTTCTCCAATGAGAACCCGCTGGAGACCAGGAACATTGCCTTCTTTTCCACCAACTGTGTGGAAGGTATGTGATGACTCCACTTCCCTAAAGCATTAACAATGCTAGGTCCTGAACTGCATAGGTAAGCAACACAAATGCTGTGCAAGTTCAGTGTATTAGTTGGTAGCCTACTTCTGCCATGCAAGAGCAGGCTGGAAGTTCCCAGCAAAGGCTTTGCCCATTCGAACTGCAATACTGTACGATGGGTAAAGAAGAATCCATAGCACTAAGTGGTTTTTGTTTTTTTTTCTTTCCTACTCCTCCTAGAGGAGCAGCTATGTGGTGTGTCTCTGAGCATGACTGCCTTGTTACAGAATCACAGAATAGTAGGGGTTGGAAGGGACCTTTGGAGATCTAGTCCAACCCTCCCTGCCAAAGCAAGTTCACCTAGAGAAGGTTGGACCGGAACGTATCCAAGCAGGTTTTGAATACCCCCAGAGAAGGAGACTCCACAGCCTCCCTGGGCGGCCTGTTCCAGTGCTCTGTCACCCTCAAAGCAAAGAAGTTTTTCCTTGTGTTGAGATGGAACTTCCTGTGTTCAGTTTGTGCCTGTTGCCCCTTCTGTTTCTGGGCACCACTGAAAAGAGTCTGGCCTCATCCTCTTGACACCTGCCATTTAGATATTTATAAGCATTTATGAGATCCCCCCTCAGTCTTCTCCAGGCTAAACAGATCCAGGTCTCTCAGCTTTTCCTCATAAGAGCGGTGCTGCAGTCCCTTGATCATCTTCATAGCCCTCTGCTGGACTCGCGTCTCCAGTAGTTCCTTGTCTTTCTTGAACTGGGGAGACCAGACCTGGACACAGTACTCCAGATGCAGCCTCACCAGGGCTGAGTAGAGAGGGACGATGACCTCCCTTGACCTGCTGGCCACACTCTTTTTAATGCACCCCAGGATGCCATTGGCCTTCTTGGTCTCAAGGGCACATTGCTGGCTCATGGTCATCCTGTTGTCCACCAGGACTCCCAGGTCTGTCTCTGCAGAGCTGCTTTTCAGCAGGTCAACCTCTAACCTGTACCAGTGCATGGGGTTATTCCTCCCTAGGTGCAGGGCCCTACACTTGCCCTTGTTGAACTTCATTAGGTTCTTCTGTGCCTGATGCTCTTAGCCTGTCCAGGTCTCACTGAATGGCAGCACAGCCTTCTGGTGTGTCATCTGCTCCTCCCAGTCTTGTGTCATCAGCAAACTTGCTGAGGGTGCACTCTGTGTACAGCAGTGTTAAAGTGCAGATAACTTGATGTGAACAGAGATGCTTAGGCAGAGCTGTAAGAAATAATACAGCTGCTGCAGAATGCAGGAATTTCAAACATCTCTGGCAGAACTTTGTGTATGCTCAGAGTATGGTGGTAGGTACGCTTTGTGCTGAAGCCCAGAGCATCTTTTCCATACCCACAGGGTTTGTAACTGTTCAGTGATGGTGGAGAATTCTGCCTGACTGTATTGTGTCCTCTGCTAACAGATTCTGAGCAGCAAACTGCCCCCTGTTCTTTCTTCCACAAAAAAAAAAAAAGCCCTGCCGTACTGAGGGATATTCTTGATATTTCTCAAGAGCTGTGGGGAGAGAAAATGGGCTTCCCCTTAAAGGAGGGAAGAGGACACTGTTTACTTCTTGAAGGTGGCTTCCTCTAATTCCCTATGCAATTGGCACTTGATTCCCTGGGGTAGAAGGGAGAGGGCAATACAGCTTGGCCAGTCACACAGGAATCCTGTGCAGCACATATGTCTCCATTTATTTCTTATGCTGCTAAAGAGATGATAAAAAAAGAAGTTGCAGTGGGTGGGAGACCTTGCCATTGGAATGCCTGCCTGCGTTATCTTGGGAAAAGCTTGCTAAACTCTGGGACAGGCTCAACAAACTCAGTTTAGTGTGTTTTGGGAAGGGTTTTTGTTTTCTAAAACCTGTCTCTCTTCTAGGCACTGCCCGCGGCATTGTCATTAGTACTGGGGATCGCACTGTGATGGGCCGTATTGCAAGTCTGGCTTCTGGACTGGAAGGGGGAAAAACTCCAATTGCCATGGAGATTGAGCACTTTATCCACCTCATCACTGGAGTGGCTGTGTTTCTGGGTGTCACCTTCTTCATCCTTTCACTCATCCTTGAGTACACATGGCTGGAGGCTGTAATCTTCCTCATCGGGATCATTGTTGCCAATGTCCCTGAGGGGCTGCTTGCAACGGTCACGGTGAGTGAAGTTGGAAAAAAGATCAAATGAGTTATGTATATGGTTCTTAAGGACGTGGAGGGCTTCATGCTCAGCATGCAGAAGTAAACATTAAAGTAATGGAACCTATTCTGTGTGGTGAGTGTGTAGGGCTAGATTTTATAAATTCAGTGTAGTCAGTCTGGTTGCCCAAATCAATGTCAAGTTCTGCAGCTGTTTTTCTAATGAAGATGGGTTCCTAAGCTAGACCTGCTCAGAGGCTTGGCAGTTTAGAATTGAAGTGTGCAAGACTAGGAGTTCTGGACTAGTCTTGCCTTTTTCTGTGGCAAGAAAGGGCCTTCCTGTTACAACTGTTCAGGGTTTCTACAGCCACATGCACAGCAACCCTTCCAGCCCTGAAGGGCTGGCACAGCATCCAGCAAGCTTCACTCTTGTCCCAGCTTTTGATCTGGGACCTGGCAGAGACTCTTGTAAGTTTGGTTTCCCAAAGAAACAGTGGGAGTATCTAGGGGTGCTTAGCTGTGTAGACGGTGGTGGTGGACAGGGCTAGAGGCGTCCATGCAGCCTTAAGAAGCAGAGCAGCAACTGAGCCGGGAAATTAACAGTTGGGAGCTGGAACCAGATAAGAGCCTCTGGCAAGAAAGGGTAGCTGGGGCTGCTCACTTCCTACACCAGTAAGTTGCAGCCCTATCACCAGAGCTATTTGGGGCCTTCTCACATGTGGCCTGCCTCCACCTACTTTGAGAGTTCCTATGATTGGGGAACTGCAACTTTAACTAAAATGTTAATTCGAAGCATGTTATTTCCTTCCTAATGCACTGAGAAACAGGAGACTGAAGCCTTTTGAGTCATTTTCTGGAGGTTTTGTGATGAAGAAAATGTGTCATTTAAATCTAGCAGCTGGGCCTAAACGTAGCGGTTTATTTTGCACTGTCAGGGTGAGCGTGGAGTTAGGGAGTCACTGCAAGGCATGTAAGCTGGTTGTCGTTCCATGCCCACAGTGAGTTGGGTAGCAGTGTATTAGTGCACAAGTGCATCTAACCTGTCATCATCTTGCTTGTCTCCAGGTATGTCTGACACTAACAGCCAAGCGTATGGCTCGTAAGAACTGCTTGGTGAAGAACCTGGAAGCTGTGGAAACCCTGGGATCCACATCCACTATCTGTTCTGACAAAACAGGCACTCTGACACAGAATCGCATG
Organism: Anarhynchus alexandrinus; assembly: GCA_008711295.1. Lineage (NCBI taxonomy): Eukaryota > Metazoa > Chordata > Aves > Charadriiformes > Charadriidae > Anarhynchus > Anarhynchus alexandrinus. The sequence goes on from VUYV01000106.1 coordinate 1,790,045, forward strand.
ACGGTTGCGCACATGTGGTTTGACAATCAGATTCATGAGGCTGATACTACAGAGAACCAGAGTGGTAAGACCATCTCTTTGTGTTGGGGCATCTCATTAAAAAATGGCTTTTTCTGAGGCTTCCTGTACTTCTAGGAACCCATGTTTTTAGCTGTCCAGTCCAAGTGAAGCTTACAGTTCAAGGACTTCTAACATGATCTACAATGAGCATTAAAAGACTTGGGGTGATGCATAGAAAGCTTTGCACTGTACCATAGTTCTGTTTAATCTGTAAATTCCATATAGGCTGCTTTTGCTCAGAATTACTCCATTGGAATTTGAGCCTCTTGAATGTTCAGCCCCTTATGTCTGTTCTGTATGTAGAAGTATTTGCTGTTCTGTAGTTCAGAATACCTGATTACTTTTGCCAAAATGTATCTGATGAAATTGCTGCATCTTAAGTCTGCTGGAAGCGTGGACAGCAGAGGTGTTGACCCTGATAATAAATTACTTGAGACTGGACAGAGACGGAAATTTCCCATGTTGAACTAATGGCTGCCCTTAAACAGGGGTTTTCCCAGAACATCCTGGTTGTGTTTGCAGAGCGGTAGCAGTGAATGAAGTGGCTGTAAGACACTTCAGCAGGAAGTTTCTTCTATATATTGATAAGAATCTGAAATCTGAGTGCTGTGCAATTGAGAGAGGTGTTTATCTCTCCAGAACTGTTTAGTACTACCAAATTTGGGAGTTTCCTAGCTGTCATCTACCTTGTGAAACAGTGTTATTGCAACACGTTATTAGCATAAACTTTTTCCAGTGGTGCTGCTGCACCCTGCTCCCCATCCCCAACCACTCCAAAACTTTGTGCTTGTCTGAACCACTTTAAAAAGCTGCTTTACTGTTCTTGGTCTCTAACACTAGTGCAAAGTAACAAGCTATAAATAAAGCGTTACTTGGAAGTGCTTGGTTTTGGCCTGGCAATGGTTGGCTTGGCTGCAGTAGAAATAAACCTAGATGATTTCACTTCATGGAAAGTACATTAGCTTATCGGTTAACTGTCTGTTCAATTCATCTCCCTTGAAGCTGGCTTAAGAGCCAGTATGGGAGAAGCAGTATCTCTCTTTATTTAAGTATTGTTCCTTTGGGAGGTCTTTCATCCAGTTCCTGGGTGATGGATAAAGTAAGACAACCTGGAGATAGAACCCAACATCCCTTACTTGAGCCTCTCTGAAGGAATGTTATCTGCCTGGAATTCCTTGGCTTTGTCAGCCTTGCTGCTGGATGCAGCTGTTATTGGAATCTTGAAAGCAGAGGTGTCTTCTTGCACTGTTGCTATTTCACCCCTGGGTCTTAAAATAATCAGCTGCTCATCAAGTATCTGGGAAGAGAAGAGGAAAGATGTAGTGTGCTAACAGGCTTTAAGTGTTTCCTATTTCTGAGGTAAAGGCTTCTTGCTGTTAAGCTTGTGGGATTTGGGGCTTATGTAACTTTTTTGGGGGGAGACTTTTTGACATTCTTCCTCTGCTTTCAGGTGCTTCCTTTGACAAGAGCTCAGCTACTTGGACTGCTTTGTCCAGAGTTGCAGGTCTTTGCAACCGTGCTGTGTTTCAGGCCAACCAGGACAATGTACCAATTCTTAAGGTGAGTTTCTAAAAGAAATATTTTTCCTTGTTCCCCACCACTGCCCTCCCATAATGGTAGTGAGATTACATCCTGTAACTGTAAAAGTGGCAGATACCTCTACTTTGATCTTCTCTGCAGTCTGTCATTCTCATAGGAGATGTGCTATGGGCACAGGAGATAGGACTGGGAAGATGCATTTCCCACTGCAGATTCTGTGCCATCCACTAGCATCTACAGTGTGTTTGGGAAGTCAGATACTTCAGACAGGGCTAGGAGAGATCAGAAGGCTTTCCTAGGGATTTCCCAATGTCTGACTGTTCCAAGAATCACTGTCTCTGGCATTTGTACGCTTAAAAGCTACAAACACCTGGTTCTGGGAGCAGTAGACACCAGAGCTGGGGGAGCAGCAGCTGTGGGAGACTGCCTTTAGCCAGTCTGCTCTCACTGGCGAGTCTTGGCTTTTTAAGCTTTTGCTGCTTCAGCGCTGGTGCAAGGGCCGACATAACATCAATTCAGATTCCTGCTTCTGAACTGTGACCCAAGCAGGGCTGAAATTAACTGTACAGTGCTTATAATCTGTCAAATATTAGTCACGTTGCTTAGTAAACTTCTTCCCAAGGGTGTTCTGATGCTGTGGTAATAGCAATGATAGAACAAAGTATTTTTCCCTAGCACTCCTCTGACTGTAACTTCAGGTCATGTTTTTTAGGACTAAGATAAAGAGCTAGAGTTCTTCCCATTTAAGGAAGACTTGGGAGGGAGGAGTTTTGAAAGATCTTTAGATACCAAAAAGCAGTATAAAAAACTAAAAAAAAAAAAAATAAAATCCTCATGGACAGAGACCAGAAGGGCAAGAAATAATTGGTTTAAATTACAGCAAAGAAAACTCAAGCAGGACATTGAGCACACACAGATCTCCAGGGCTGAGAACCCCCATCTACAGTCTACCAGTGCTAACCTCACAGGGGAGGAGGCACAGACAGATTAAATCTTCTCTGCCAGAGGCTTGATAAGCTGATCTTATATTGGGGTGGGAGAGCACGTACAAGTGTTTCTGTGTGCATGTCATCAGTCTTCATCTCACACTTGCTTTTCTTCATGGCAAGCAACTTGCAGCAGTTCTTCTCAAAATTTACCCTCCAGCCTCTCATTCTGTGACTGCACCTAGTTATCTGACTTTCTCTGCCCTTTAAAAGGGCTTTTTGACTTTGGCACCAGAAGACCACTGCTCTCTCAGGCTAGGAGGCCTCACATTCTGAAATGCAGTATTAGATAATAGAATTATTTATTCTTTGCTCTTATGTCATGTTATGTAGAAGCTGGGACTGTGCTGAGATGGATACACTTGTTTTTTTTTTTAAATGTCTGATCTTCTGTGCTGAGTCTACTGGGATGTATGCTTTGATAGTTGTCTCTTTCCTCAGAGAGCAGTGGCGGGAGACGCCTCTGAGTCTGCACTTCTGAAATGCATTGAATTGTGCTGTGGTTCTGTCAAGGAGATGAGAGAAAGGTATCCCAAAGTGGTGGAAATACCATTTAACTCTACTAACAAGTACCAGGTAAGCATGTGCTCTCTTGAGGGAGAGCTGCTGTGTGAAGTGCTTATGTAAATTTGCACGCAGTGTGTGACTTGGTTTGGTACCAAAATCTTGTCTAGCCATTACTTTCTTGTAGATGACTCAAGACTGTAAATTTAAGTTAACAGACCATAATTAGTTACACTGTGTAAGAGCTTCTGGAGTTGCCTTGACACTAAGGTGTCAGCTGGTGAGAAAGACCAGACGTGCTTCCTGCCTGTGCAGCAGTAGTGCATGGAGAATGGAAGAACTAAAATTTGGGAATAGAAATGAGCTGCTGGGAAATGACCTCAGCAGGTAGAATTTGGATACGAAAAAGGCCATTGCAATGTCTTTGGTTATATGTTAATGTTAAGGAATATGTAGTAATTCCTTAGTTTGTGAATCTCTTTAGTTTTCACTTACCTGCACTTTAGAGTAGAATATCACAAACTGTCCTGAGCTACTGTAGTCACAAAACGCTGACTGGTGATTACTCATGACCTTCACAGTACATGTCTGAGAACAGTTTCATGTCTTCCACCCTAGCTGTCTATCCATAAAAATGCGAATACATCAGAATCCCGTTACTTGCTGGTGATGAAGGGAGCTCCAGAGAGGATCTTGGATCGCTGCAGCACCATTCTTATCCATGGCAAAGAGCAACCACTGGATGAGGAAATGAAAGATGCTTTTCAGAATGCCTACCTTGAGTTGGGAGGCCTTGGGGAGAGAGTGTTAGGTAAGGAAAAGCAGCCTTAATATATTGGAAAAGATTTGTCCCTCATGCTCCTATGCGGAGTCCCCACAGATTAAGTGGAGGGTTGTACTCTATTCCTGCAGTATAACCATAGCGTTGAGTCAAGGTCAATTCAGCAATTCATGTAGGAACAGTCCTGCCTTTAGCCTTTAATCTAAAAAGCAACCTGCAGGGTCTTGTCTTGTGCAGTAGCTGGGTTGCCTAAATCAAAACGAAGCAAAGCGTTTGGGACCTTCAGTCTCCATGAGGCCACATGGTATTAGATTTGCTCCACTGCATGTGAACCAAGCTGTGTCTGGGCACCTAGCAACAGCTATTAGTTATCAGAATATGAGCGTGACTCCTGCCTCAATAGCACTGGCTAAACTTCTGATGCTGCACTGTTATTCTTGCGTAGCTGTTTGCAGAAGCAATAAGTGTTCACTGTCTCTGCCTCGTGATATGTAGGAAAAGAGTAAACATGGGTTTGATGTGTTACAGGATTCTGTCACTTGGCTCTGCCTGATGATCAGTTCCCTGAAGGCTTCCAGTTTGATACAGACGATGTGAACTTCCCTGTAGACAAACTCTGCTTTGTAGGACTGATGTCTATGATTGACCCTCCTCGTGCTGCTGTGCCAGATGCTGTTGGCAAATGCAGAAGCGCTGGGATCAAGGTAGTTTATTCCTGGGTTCAAAATGGCTTTGCTCTATACCTCTAGCTATAAAGGGCTTCCCTTACTCTGTGTGTTTGCTGTAATGCGAGTGAAGTATTGATCAGGATTTAACTAGTACTACTTCAGGCTTCATTTCTGAGTTAAATACAACTGTTTCTGTGTTAATGGACTGAAAAATGAGTTACTCCAAACTGCTAGGGCACTGGCAGGCACTGATGGTGTGGTGTCACTGAGCATGTGATTTGGCTGAGGTGTATTCTGCATGTCCCACAGTACTGACGGAGATGAAAGAGCGAAGCACTGGCTGGAAACGGAACTGGATCTGTTGACTCAGGATTAACAATTTTCTTTGTTTTCCATCCACCTCAATCCCTTGCATACTGGTAACAGATTACTGCCGGTACCTCAGGCTCGCTGTGTGCCAGGGCTTGCTAGTAGAACAAAAGCCACGTGGCCTTTTCAGTCTCAAAGGACCCTGCCTCTTGGGCAGTGTTGCTCTGCAGTACAGGCAAGGCTTTCACAGTAATCTGTCTGTGTTTCAGGTTATCATGGTTACTGGAGACCATCCGATCACAGCCAAAGCTATTGCCAAGGGTGTCGGCATCATCTCTGAGGGCAATGAAACAGTAGAAGATATTGCTGCTCGACTCAACATTCCCGTCAGCCAGGTCAACCCTAGGTACTGACTGGTGGGGAAGGCTGAAACTGTTCAAAGAATTAAGTATTTGCCTCTCTCCTTGCCTTGGATAATCTCTCGGCATCTCTCTCTAGACTTGAAAAGCTTGGCATCTGATTAACTCAGCTTGCTGTGGCTCTTCAGTGTGTATCATGGGTTATGGAGGAATGCACAAGGCTTACTTGAATGTGCATGTCTCTTGTGCGTGGGAAGTAGTTAGGAGTAAGCCCTATACAGAAAACTCAGGCAGTTTCTTCTGTCCTTTCTCTGCCCCATAGCTGCCTGTTCTGATGGTCTGTCCCCAGGGTGGGGGAAAGAAACAGTTGGCTGGGTGGAGTCTTTTGGGGGGCAACTCTTTTCCCCCCTGAGCTGAGCATTTGCTCCACCTGGTTCACGTCACTGCACAAGCACTGTGTACTGGCCAATGCAGGGGGCAGGAAAAGGTATCTAAAGTGGCATGGGGAAGGGAGGTGGCTGTTTTTAGCAATACTGCTGGAGAGCCTGAAACCATGTACTCCTGTGATTCCAGATCTTTAAATGGAAGCAGGTATAGTTTTGCCCCCAAACATATACTTAGTCAAGCTTATTTAGTAACTTGCAGGTTCATGGGAAAACTCTGGTAAAAAAGAAAATGCTTTGTTAGTCACAATCCAGACTGAATGGGCTACCAAAAGTAAACTCTGTTTAACTGTTTTATACTGTTAAAAGAAAAGAGCTGAAATGCCACCTATAAACTCGATTACTCAAAGCCCGGTTCTGCCCCTCTTGCTCTCAGATTCTTTTCTGGGTCTGCTTGTGGATGGGCAAAGGGAGCAGGACTTGGGTTGGGTAAAGCAATTGACAAAGGTGAAAATAGAATTCCTTCCTCTTAGGGGTTAATGTTTGCCTTTATAGCCTAGTGCAGAACTGAGGCATCCTCAGAAAATGTGCTTTGGCGTACATGGGCTGTTTGCAGAATGGCTGGGCTGTCTGCATTGCTTAGCTTGACCCAGCCTGTGTTTGGGCTGGAGGGTAGCCATGTAGCTTATGAACTGTGAATAGAGACACCCTGTGGAATGAATTGCATGGTGAAGACAAGTATTGTGGCTGAATTCTTGTCTTTTTTTTTTTTTTTGAGGGTAACTTCACAACCTAGCAATGCAGACTGGGGATAACTGGGCTGTGTGACTGAGCAGGTCAGCAGCTGTCTTTAAGGCTGGGGAAGGAATTTCCCCATCTAAACTGGGTGATGTAATGAGCTGCGTGGATAGTCTCCTAGACCTATAAGGGATGGTATGCTGGGTTAGAGAGGTGGTATTTTGCTGTAGCATGCAGGGTACCAAACCACTCTAAATATAACATTGCATGCTTTTGTTGCTGAAGAGTAAGAGCCTGAACTGACATAGCGTGAGCTCTCTCTGAAGAGCCACGTGGAAATCATCAGTCTGTTGCAAAAAGGATTGCCTGCAGAAGACAACAGCATCTTTTATGATGTTCTGTGCAGAGGCTGCCTGGATTAGTATTTAGTCACAGCAAGAGTTGGTCTTCCCCTAGAGCACTGAAGAGCCATAGCTTTATGGGGCAAATACAACTAATGAGAAACTTAGTTAACTTGTGAAGTAAAACATTATATTGTCTCTTGATTGCAGGGATGCCAAAGCTTGTGTAGTTCATGGCTCAGATTTGAAGGACATGACTAGTGAGCAGCTGGATGACATCCTGATGCATCATACAGAAATTGTCTTTGCCAGGACATCTCCTCAGCAGAAGCTTATAATTGTGGAAGGCTGTCAGCGACAGGTAAAGAGAGCGAGTCAAAGGATTTCATATTATACACGTATTATAGACATATTATATAAACTACCAATCACTGCTGCCTTCTGAAGTGGTAGGGCTTAGTCTTCTCAGTGCCCTCAGGTAAAGGGCCAGACTAGATCTGTCTGTCAGCAGCCTTCAGCTGCTGATGTCAGGCTGCTTTACAATACATAAATACAAGGGTCTTGCAGGAAAACATCTTCAGTTTGTACTGAGGCTTTCTTCTGATCCTAGGATGGTTAACACACTTAATTCTTAAATGCTCTGGAGGTGCTTGGGAGAGGAGGATTCAACATGTTTATATATTGTCCAACACCTCTTTTGGAGAGAGCAGCATGGTTCTCTGATAAGCCTGATCAGAACGAGGAAAAGGGTGAGGGGAGGACAAGGAGAAACTCGGGTCTCTTTACAGCAAAGGGAAATAGCTTTTTATGCTTTGTGTCCTGAAAGACAGGAGAAAGCTTTTCTGGCCATAACATCTTATGATGACTTCAGTCTTTCTATCCCTCTCTTTGTGACTAGGGTGCCATTGTAGCAGTCACAGGTGATGGTGTGAATGATTCCCCAGCCTTGAAGAAGGCTGACATTGGTGTTGCTATGGGTATTGCTGGCTCAGATGTCTCCAAGCAGGCAGCTGACATGATTCTGCTGGATGATAACTTTGCCTCCATTGTCACTGGGGTTGAAGAAGGTGAGTTTATAACTTATGCGCAGTGGTGGCAAAGAGCATGCTTCAGTGATTTTACTTACTGATTCCATCTGAAATAGAGGCATCTAGAGGGCAGACCTTTATTTGAGCTTGTCTCCTTGAAAAGTGTTTTCAAGGAAGGTGGCACTTTCCTCCTCCCTTCTAAGTCTTCTCTCTTTCTATGGGACCAGCATGGCCCTTTGGGATGGGTAACAGTAGGAAGCAGCTGAGTAACAAAAGCTACTTTGTCCTTTTGCCTAACACTGACCCTGCAGTCATCTTTGCCAGCTGAGTCTGACACAGTTTCCTCCCTGATAGAGCAATGGCTCTCAAACAGAAGCAGAACAGGGGGTGCTCCAGGGGCTCTTGGTCTTCAGAAACCAGAGCTTAGTATCCTACTGCTGTATGCAGTGAACCCTGATTAATGTGACCAAAAATACTACTTTGTATAGGTGGTGCCATGCGTGGAGCACACAGTCTCACTCTTACATGCAAGAGAACTCTTCAGTTCGTTGCACTAGCATTTTGCCTTTCAGAGTTACCACTGAAGCTGCCTGTGAGCTACTTGGCTGTCTTCTGCTGATAAATGAGAGTTCTGTTGTTCTTTTTTCCTTGCCCCAGGGCGTCTGATCTTTGATAACCTGAAGAAGTCTATTGCTTACACCTTGACCAGTAACATTCCTGAAATCACACCGTTCCTGATCTTCATCATTGCGAACATACCCCTTCCACTGGGAACAGTCACTATCCTCTGCATTGACTTGGGCACTGACATGGTGAATATCTTTTTTTTTTTTTTTTTTGTCTCAAGAAGAAATACGCGTGTTCTTAGGTACCCTAAAGAAAGGACAGGTGAAAGGAAAATGCTTAAATACAGTTTTCACTAGTGTTCTGATTTAAAATAAGTGGCTGTTTTGATAATTCCTTAATCCCCACTCCCTGTTATGTGGCTCTCTGAGTCTGCGGATCCTTCAGTTCCATGCAAGGTCAAACTGGGGATGGGATAAGGTTCTTCCCAGATACTACAGCTAGGGCTTTTGGGCAGTGCTGTTCCTTAGGCTGAAAACATGGGACAGAGAAGGCTATATACAGCGGGAAATTGAAACGGTTCTAACAGCAGTTCTACCACCTCCAAAGGTCCCTGCTATCTCCCTGGCATATGAGCAAGCAGAGAGTGACATCATGAAGAGACAGCCCAGAAATCCCAAAACAGACAAGCTGGTGAATGAACGGTTGATCAGCATGGCCTATGGGCAGATTGGTAAGCTGGTCTGTTTTCTCTGGCACTGATTTGAACTTGGTGGTAGCGGGGGCTGTACACCATCCTGAGTCAATGACTGTTCTGCTTATGTTGGTGGGGTTGAGGTTTGGGATGTCTAAATGAGAACCTCAGGCTGTTAAGAATTTGCCATGATTCTGCCCCCATGGCACATAGCAGTGGCTTGTGCAGCTTGATCTATTGAATCGCTTTCCCAGTAATTTTGTTTAATTGCATAGCGTTGTAAAGGAACTGGCTGACAACCAGCTCTCTTCTGGTTCAGACTTGTTCAGCAAGAACATAGATCCCATTGTTAGTTTAATTAGAAGTAAAGGATTCTCTCCAGCATATCCCTAAACACACAGTATTAGGAGCCTTGATTAAAGGCAGCTACAGAGATGTGCCCAGTTCACAGGATGGGAGCTCATGCTTAATTGCAGCAGACCTTGGGAACCTTCTTGGCTGTATTTTGCAAGGGTTGGGGGTGGACAAAGCTTAATGAGAATACAAAGGGAATTTTATCTTGTGTCCTTGATGCCATGCCATCACAGCACAGGGCAGAACAGAAGTTACTGTACAAAGTTGGGAGCAGAAGCTGCTCAGCAAAAAGATTGCAGCAGAGTTTGATGTTAGTGTGAACTGTTCCTATAGCTGCTGCTTGGGAGACTTAAGCTCCACAAGGAGTATTTTTTTTTAGGTGGTTGGGGTCTCCTGCAGACTGTTTTCAGTTATAATTGCACTGCGCAGTAGCTTCATCAGTTTTGTCATCCTTTCTTACCTGTTTAGGTATGATCCAGGCCCTTGGAGGTTTCTTCACCTATTTTGTAATCATGGCAGAGAACGGGTTCTTGCCTTCTGGCTTGCTAGGGATCAGAGTTCAGTGGGATGACCGATGGGTTAACGATGTGGAAGACAGCTATGGGCAGCAATGGGTAAGTTCTGAGGTGCAGCAGAGATACTGCCAGCCAGAATCCTAATGCCTGCTGAACTTGATGTGAGCACCGGCAAGCAAAGGCAGCATGCCTGAACGAATGCTCTCTGCTTTGTCTGTTTCCTAGACCTACGAACAGAGGAAAATAGTGGAGTTCACTTGCCATACAGCCTTCTTTGTCAGCATTGTGGTTGTGCAGTGGGCAGACTTGATCATTTGTAAGACCCGAAGAAACTCTGTCTTCCAGCAGGGAATGAAGTAAGTCAGGCTGTCCATGGAGGATTAAGAATTGGACTCCACCTATTCTCCAGCACATGGCATTCTAGTTCTTTGTCCCAGCAGTGTCTGGGCATCTTGGCATAAGTCTTGAACAGTCTAGTGCCTTGGTAGTGGGTAAAAGAGGGACTGGGTGCTCTCTTGTAGTAGCTGCTATGGTTTTCAGGCTGAGACAAAGTGAAATGCTGACTTCTGCTGGCATTGTCTGTGGGAGCCAGCCCACCTCAAAGGACAGTGACATACTCCAGCACACGGCCTTGTCCAGCAGCAGAGCAGTTGATGTCTCAGAAGATCTGGTGGCATGAACCCCAGACTCCTTCTGAATTTGTGATGGAAGCAATTGCTGCTTGACTTAGTTGTTAACTGGATTATCTCTGTCTAGAGACATAAAAGACCCTCGTGACAACTGTGCCATCAGTTTGGATGGCCTGATAGTCTTCACCTGATGGACTTCTGGGATAGACCAGAATGTCTGTTTCCATTCACTACCATGTGGCAACTAGGTGGTTTTTAGGATGTCATCTGTGAAAGTACTTTGTCCCTGACTGCTTTCCTGTTTCTACTAGGAACAAGATCTTAATATTTGGTCTCTTTGAGGAGACTGCTCTGGCTGCCTTCCTCTCCTACTGCCCTGGGATGGATGTTGCTCTAAGGATGTACCCTCTCAAGTAAGTTGCATCATGCTTTTTGTGCAGCAGGTTGTACCACAGAGCAATAGTGCTTGGGTCGGGAGATGGGTAAAAGTAGTTGTGGACTTGTGGAACATGGAACTTAGTCTTAACTTAGAGATCAGGCTAGAGGGGGCAAGTGATCCTTTGCTGTAGTGTGGCACACTTGGGGTTTGCTTTGCTTTACTGCTTGTGGGAATGCTCACAGGGAGCCTGCAGTTCAGTGCCCCACTAAAATTAGCAGCACAACTTCCGTTGTATCAGTGTGCTGTAGTGCAGCCACTCTTGTACTTACTTGCATGGAATATTTTTATAGATAGGGGACTGCATCTCCAAATAAAACCAGTTGAATTACTCTAAAAGAGGCCAGGTGTCTCCTCTTTACTAAAGCACTGGTGAGGACATCTTATGCCTTTTTCTACCTTTCAAAAGACTTTACTTCTTTGGAAGATGCTACGTAGGTGCAGGTGACCAGTTGGTGTATGAGAACTTTCCTAACAATTGGGAGGGTGCCAACATCTTAAGCATTGCCCAACAGGATTGCAACACTTTGTGGCAGAGTTTAGTCTCAGACTTTGAACAGTCCTCTAGCTTAAGTGCCATGGAGTTTTTCATGGCAAAAAAGTCCTGGTACATCTTGCGTTCCATTCAGGAGTATTGTCTAGAGTTTGGTGCTGAAGTGTGAGCATTTCCTAACAAGAAAGCTAGCATCTGCCCGGTGCCTGCCACAGCTAGATGTTAGCATGTGTAAATCGTAAGGGAAACAATGCAGTTCAAGTGAGCAAGGCTATGGGCACAAAGGTTATGTGTACTTGGAGGAAATATTGCTAGGTTAATAGGTGGGGAGGTACTGGTACAGAGATGAACAAAGGTGCTATGACACACCTCGTGTTGGAATTAATAGCCAAAAGTGGATTAACCTATTGCAGCAGAAAAATTGGTGGTAATTCTTGGCTTGGAGGATTCTCAGCTGAACCACAGCCTTGTGGGAGCTGGCAAGCTGGGACACGCCAGCCTTCCTGCACTCTTCTGTGCCATCAAGTCAGAGCTCTGCTAGGCAAAGAGCATCGCTGCTGCCTGTGTTCTCACTGTCTCCTCTCCCAAACAGGCCAACCTGGTGGTTCTGCGCTTTCCCATACTCCCTCCTGATATTCCTGTATGATGAAGTCAGAAAGCTCATCATCAGACGCAACCCTGGTGGTAAGAATACGCTGCTAATCTGTGTAGTTTTTTCCCTACTTCTTCATGCTGCTGAGCTCTGTAGAAGCTTTGACAATGCTCAGGGACACATAGTGCCAAGCATTACGCAGGGTTGTATTTTGCTGTGTTTTCCCTTCCTCAACATTAATGGTGCAGTTAGTCCAAATTAAGGACTTTCTCTGTCCCTCTTCCTACATTCTCCCACAGTATATGAAAGTACCAATGCACTGGAGTAGATGGAAAAGACTGATTAATGCTTGGGTAGTTCTAGAAAGCTGGAACAGGGCCTGAAAGCTGCAGCACATTAACAATTTGGCAAGATTTTTCCATTGTGTTGGGTCACTTACTAGCTCACGTGCTACAGTGTAAGTTTTCAGAGCCTAGAAGGAGCTCTCATGAACCTTATACTTGGTCTGCCTTGAGACTACCTCTGCTTTCTCCCTCCTTCCCTTTAGGTTGGGTGGAAAAAGAGACCTACTACTAAAAAGCGCCTGTACAACATTCCACGCACAGCCCACGCCATCTCTCCACCATCTCCCCTGTGTGCGTACTTCATCTTTGCAAGCGCAGAACCGTGCCTGGGCAGGAGTGAGCTGAAACTGAAGGAAACATGAAGAAACATGGACTGGAGGAGAAAGCAAGGGGGAGGTTGGGGTGGGGGGAGTGTCCGACCATCAGTCCATGGGGATGAGAGTTTGAGTAGTTTTATGTGCCTTTTTGTTTTTGTAAAAGGAAACTGAAGATTTTATATGTGGATTTTTACAAATAAAGATGGATTATAAGAGGATGCCCCCACATGGTCTTCGGTGGATGTTTTTCTCAAGGCAAAACCTGGTTCAGGGCGACCTCCACTGCCTGCTGAGGGTGTGATGGGTTAGCCCCTGGCCTCCCATTTTTGTAGCAGGGAAGGAGAGCTGCTTGACCTGGAGACAACAGCAAACGCAGTTTTTAAAAGCCCTGGTGCATCCCACTCTGTAGGTCAGTGCCAAACATGACAAAATGCTTTCAAGCTCAGGAAACTTGCTGTCCTCTCACTATACATCTTGGCTACTTCCTGCAAAGGTAGCATTGAATGGAGAGAAGAGCTGGTGGCTGGATGTCTGCTCTGGCCTGCTTTGCTTGCTGGGTTCAGAATGAGAACAGGCTTCCACTGAATGGCACTTGGACCCAAGCATCCTCGTTCTCAAAATTCTGACACTGATTTTCCTGCTTGCTTTGCCAAGCAAGGGATAATGTTTCCTAGTGTCCTTTGTGTGTGCACACCTGTTCCAGCATGGCACTTGTCCCATACTGATACTGGCTTGTGCCTGCCATGAAGTGCGAGCAGAGGCTGATCGTGGGTACAGGGTCATACATCTACTTTTGAGGAAAGCATCACTGTTGTCTGGACTTCGTTGGTTCTGTGGGCTGCAGTTGGTCATGTTGCTTCCCTCTGACTATCTAGTCATTTTCCATATGTTTTAAATCCATATGATTTACTGTTTAATGCTTGTATGGCTCACTTCTGAGAACTCAGTGGGAGAGCTGGTCTTATGCGTGTGGACAGTCACTGTGAGGTCCTAACTGTTGTGTGAAAGCAAGCTGGAGATGCTTCAGATCCTTGGTCCTAGTCCTCAAGGGCTGGTCCGTGCACCTCTTAGATATGTGTCTACCCCTGCAAGGGATCACAGCATGGAAAGGATCTGCAGTTAAAACTACATGTCATCTCTTTCCTCATTCCTTTTTATTTTAAAGGCAGGTCACTTCTCTCATGTACTGAACTATATAAACTCAAACAGCAAAGAGAGTGCTAGGGAGGGGGAAAAAAAAGGAGAGACTGAGGGTGGCAACTTGTTTAGTGTGACTTGAACACTCTAATGTGGAACCCCCAGCAGGAGATCATTAAAATAATAATTAAGTCTTCCAGTTGTTGAAGTCTGGCCATGCTGGTTACTAGCTAAGTTGATGCAAGTGGGCTTGCTGTGATCCTAGCTGTGAAGGAGACAGGAGTTGCACTAAAGGAGGAAGGAAGAAGGGGGGATGAATATTACTGGATACAATGATGATGGAGCAGTGATGCAGAAATGACACTTGTTCCACCCAGGCGTGATGTTTGCTTAAACTTTGAGGAAGTCCCAGGCACTAATCAGAGTCCCACTGCAATGAAGTTGCAAAATCAGCGTTGCTCACCTGATGCAGGCCAAAAAACTTCCTCCCCCTGGCAATTCAGCTTTAAACAGCCTTAGCAGTGGGCCTCCCTAGAATAAAAGATGTAGGTGAGGAGGGATCCTTGAGGGTCCAGCTGCCAGCTCAAAACGTGGTTGCTTTTAAAGCATGGTCAGGTTGCTGATAGTCTTGTTGAGCTAAGGGAAGATGGGCGTCCCGTACCTCTGAGGACCTGTGCCAGAGTTGAACCTGTGCCCTGTGGGCTCACACAGGTCCTTGCTAGGCTGTCTGTCATTGTGCTGTAGTGTAGCTGAGGCTCCTTTGCAGCCAGGTCCTGCAGGAGCACTTCTTGACTATGCTTGCTGCTCTGGAGTAACATCTCACCTGGACATCTCATACCAGTCCAGGAGCATCTCTTGCATTTTGTGTTGTCACTCACCAATCTAGTTGCGATCTCCCAAAAATTCTTCTGAAGTGAAGCGTGGAGTGAGCATTGGCTCATGTTAAAGGAAAGCTTCACCTCGCTGCAACTGCTCTAGCATCCTTGCCCAGATAAGGGAGGGACTGAGGGAGCCATGACTGGGGTAAATGGGGCTCTGATGCTTGGGGAAGGGAGAAGGTAACAAGGGTTGGGGTGCTGGTGAAGGCAACGCAAGATGTTTTGTATTGGCCCTAGGTGTTTGTCGATGTTTACAAGCTAAGCAATATGTAGTCATTAGACACTAAAATTATAAAATGTCACCAAATGTGGAGTATAAGGTTTGGCCTGAAACAGTTGCACGTTTTTGTAATGAGTGACCCTCGTACCACTTTGGAGAGCTGGTCCTGGGAGGTCACGAAACTGTGTGAACAAGGCCAGGCAAAACAATTCCTTCCTATCACGTGCAGAAGTGGAATGACTATTTGAACCCAAGTTCATTTCAGCAGTTTTCCCAGTGCTGAGACTGCCGTGGTAACCGTATTTGCTCTGTTCTGCTCATGTTTATAGAGTCAGCATCAACTGCACGGGGACTGCACAGCTGCTGCCATGATGCTGAGGCTACTGAGGATGGGATGGGTCATAGAATCATTATGGTTGGAAAAAAGCTTTAAAATCATCAAGTCCAACCATTAACCTAGCACTGCCAAGTTACTACTAAACCATGTTGCTAAACACCACGTCTACTCGTCTGTTAAATACCTCCAGGGGTGGCGATTCAACCACTTCCCTGGGCAGCCTGTTCCAAGGCTCAACAATCCTTTCAGTGAAGAAATTTTTC
This sequence comes from Anarhynchus alexandrinus, assembly GCA_008711295.1. Classification (NCBI taxonomy): domain Eukaryota; kingdom Metazoa; phylum Chordata; class Aves; order Charadriiformes; family Charadriidae; genus Anarhynchus; species Anarhynchus alexandrinus. The sequence goes on from VUYV01000106.1 coordinate 1,805,514, forward strand.
CTAGTATCCAATCTAAACATCCCCTGGCACAACTTGAGGCCATTTCCTCTTGTCCTATCGCTTGTTACCTGGGAGAAGAGACTGACCCCCACCTCACTACAACCTCCTTTCAAGCAGGTGTGGAGAGCTGTAAGTCCGGCCAGAGCCTGGTCCCAGCCAGAGCAGCAGGAGTGGACCATCAGCTAGACTTATGATCATGAAGATGACAAGCCCTGGCTGCTCCACAGGGGACTGGGCACAGCTTGGAGAGCACCTGGGTGTTGTGTTTGCTGTTGGCTTGAAATCCAGATGCCGAGAGCAAGAGCAGCGAGTCAGCGAAGGTGTCCAGGGCCCTTTGGCCCTTCAGGCCTGCAGGGGTGTGAGCGTGATGCTGTGGCTGCACCGTCCCCACCGCTTGGCCCATGGTCACGGCTGCACCAAGCTGTTCTCCACCTCCACCCCTGCTGCTGGACTCAAAGTACCAGAGGACGCAGTGCCAGCTGGCCTTTGCCAGAGCATGGCACGGCATGGCCTCCCAGCCAGAGGGTATTTCCACTGCACTCAGTCACCCCACGCAGAGGTGGGAGGATGGTGAGATGGGCTTTGACTCAGTGGCCCCTGACAGAGGGGCTCAGCACCCGCCTCCGGGTGTCTTCAGGGGCAATGGCAGTGCCTGGTCACCACCCTCCCATATGCCCCTGACAAAGTGGCTGCGTGCCATCCCCCCCCACCGCCATGCCTGCAGGCTGAGGCATCGCCTACAAAGCCTGGCTCAAGCCTCGCAGCCCTCACACTTGTTTTGGCAAGGCAGCTTGGCCGCCCCACGGCACACGGAAGCGTGTGGGGCCGGCCATATCTGTGGCAGTGGCATACTTTGCCGTCTCCAGCAGAAGGGAGGTGAAAAAGCCCAACTGGAAACCACCTGAATTTACTACAGCGGTGCCAGACGTGGAGGTTTAATGGCTGCCCCGCGGGGCTTGGCAGCCGGGCCAAGCGTGAGCAGCAGGTGCCTTGCACAAACAGAACGGGGGGAAAAGCTGGAGCTGCTCCACTCTCCTTGACCTTGGCTTCGGCAAGAGGGTCTTTCCCCAGCCCGGGTGAGTGAGGCTCTGAGGGCAGCCCTTTTTGCAAGGGTATGCAGACCCCCCCGCCCTCCCCACCAATGCACGGGCAGGTGGGCAAACCCATGGAGGGTCCCTGCTGGGTCCTGCTGCAGCCGCTGACCGGGGGGGAGGCAGGGCTGAGTTGTGGGCTGCGGGATGGCCGGGGCGGCTAGGGACAAGCTGGCGCAAGGATGGTTTTGAATAACAGGAAGGTCGTGTCTGCCGTGATTAAACAGCGCCGGACCTTGAGTGTCTGTTGCCAGTCAGCCGGGCATCATCACAACACCGGTGTTGTTTTGCCCATGGTTTTGTTGCTGTGACAGGGAGAGCACGTGCAAGCGGCCCTGAAGGCAGCCTGGGTTTTGTTCTGCCCCTTTTTTGCAACTTATGGGCTCTGAATAAGGCTCTGGGCTCCCTTTTGTTTCCCGCCCAGGACCTGAAAGCTCTCTGAGACCCTCTACATGTTGTCTCCTCCGAGAGATTTGTGGGATGAGCATTGCAGTGATTTTCTAGAGGAACAAAGTTTTTTTATGAACCACTTTGGAAACCACCTCGTGTGGCACGCTGAACGGGTCAGACCCATCCTCAACCTTGCAAGCACAAAGGCATTAGAGCAAATATCTACTTGGCAAGCCTTGAGCTCGAGAAGTCTAAAGTGGTGGAGCAGTCACTGCTGGCTTGTCCCATGGCTACACCACAGCCCCCACAAAAAGCACTTTACGCGCAGGTCTGGCAGGAGGGGCAGCATTTACAGCAGCTTCCCCTTAGCGCAATGGGCTCTTGCCACACAGCTGAGCTCATCCTCCTGACTTCTTCCACCCTCAGAGGGTGGGATGTGCTTCTGGTGGCAACAGCGTCTCCTTTAACCTAAAGTGACAAGGAAGACTTTGCATGAGGTGCCCATGACTCACTCCCTCCCGGCCAGCAAAGGGACCTGAAATACCAACAGCCCCTGAGCAGACAGGCACAGAAGGGCTCCCAGAAGACAAAGGTCACAGAGGACAGAGGGACACCAGAGGCGTGTGCCTGACCCACACATCTCCTTTGCTCGGGGTGGGGCCCTGAGGCAGAAGGGCGAGGGCAGGGCATGGTCCCAGCTGGGGATGGTGCCCACCAGGATTTGGGAGCCTCCGTAGACCCCTACAGAGCAGTTACCTCACTTAGTGCCATGGTCTCGCTGAGGTGTTTGGGTTTTTTTTCCCCCAGTAATCCTTCGTTTTCACGAGACCCGTTAATTAGGGAGAAGAAAGGCACTAGTTCCTCCCAGGGACCTGCTCCCCAGCACTGCTCCTCAAGGGATAAAACACTTTTCCGCCAGACCTGACAGCGGGCAGCTCTGAGCCCCTCCACAGCAGTTGCTCTCCCCTGACTCCATGGCCTGAAAACACAAGGAAGGCAAAACACTCCCCCTCCAACCTATTAGGCCTCTGAACAAGCCGATTAGCCAAAACATGAAGCAGATTAACCCCAATTAGGTGGAAATGTATAAACAAACATACTCAGTAAAGCATTTTGGATAGGCTCCCCAGGAGCCTGGCTTTGAACACACCTCCCAGGGACCTCCCATAGCTCCTGCTCACAGTTTCACGCTCCTTCCATCAGCTCCCAAACAGCACTGATGCTTGGGGCCCCTTCTGCGCTCTCCTATAGCTCCCTGCTGCAAGCTTGCCCAGACCCTACCTGCTTCAGATATTGTTGTGCCTCTCCTCTCCTCTCCTCTCCTCCCTCTAGAGCCCTCCTCCTTCTCTCTCCCCCTTACTCCACATGCCATCCCAAGAGCCTCTGGGCCCCTGGGGTTTGCTGGTGGAGGGTCTGTATCTATGGAAAGTTTTACTTCCCATAGGGAGGGATAGAAATCCCTCTCATCACACACGTCTTTCCTTCCATGAGATCATCTGTCTCCCTGCTTCTTTCATCTGGCTTCCCAAACACGGTAACATCTTCACTTGCGTGAACCTCTGAGCCCTCTGACTCTTCAGAAGGTTGGAAAGCAAATGCGGCCAGTTTGCCCAGCTTTAGTAACAGCAGCAATGGGATCTTGCATTTCTATGCTTCCTTTCACTTTAAAAGGCCCCAAATTTCCTGCACGGTACACAAAAAATTCCCTCTGCCTCCAGAAGGCTTGTGCTGCTGTCAGGCAAACGGCCAGTTCAAACAGCCTGGAGGGGAGATCTGATGGGGAAGGAGATATTGAAAAACCTCTCCAGTGAAATGCCGCCGGAACTTTCCTACTATAGCTGGAAAAAAGCTGTGCTTCCTAAGGAGCACGAGACTCCGGTCCCCGTGCCTGGGAAAGTTAGTGTCACCCCCCCCAGAGGTTTGCCCAGCCAGCACCCCCCTGCCCAGTGCACTTGCCAAACTGGATCCCCTATGTGCAGAAACAAGCCAGAAAGTGAGTGCTGGGTTGAAAACCATCAGCTGTAAGGAACGGGAAACCTCTCTACAGGCAGCTCCCCCCCATACTGCTGCAGAGAGGAGGTTGAGAAGCCAGCAAAAAAAAATTCACAGTAGTTTTGCAAATGTTAAAGGGGGGGGGGAAAAAAAGGATTCTTGACAGCACGTCATGTGCATGGACTGGGACCCACAGCTGACTGGAATCAGGGTTAAAAATAGACATCGGCGCTAATGGGCTCAGCAGCCTTTGGTGAATGAATCCCAAGGTGAATTGTGAAATCTAACACGCATTCTCTCCCTAACAAGTGTGGTTTCTGTTGAGGGTTATTTACCTTGGTCTCCATACCTGCCGGACATAGGATACTACTCTCAGGTTTCACAGCTAAACAGATCTGGGCCCCATGGGGAGGTGGCCAAGAAGTCGACAGAAGCACTGTTATGGAGGATGCAGCTCCACACAACTTCTCAGCAACAGCACTGGCCAAAGGAACTTCTGGTTGTGGGCAGACAAATTGACCCAGCTAAGCTGTGATGCCACTTGGTGAAGCTGGCTTTCAAATAACCTCCTGAAACCCTTCGTTGGTACACCACCTACCTGTCTATCCACGCATATATTTGGTGATATGTATTAGGTGGTGAGGATCTGATTGTTTACATCCAACCGATGCACACCCGCATTACACACCCCAATAAATCTGATCTGGCCGAGGCAGGATATCAGGGCTGCGTTTCTGTTGAAAGAGCCAGAGCACCCTATAGCGCTCATGATGGCTTTGTCCAATGTGCAGAAGGACGGGCAGCACCTGATCCAGAAAAAAAACAGAGCAGCATAGGCGTGAAGCCTGGCTGTACAAGAATTATTGTCTCAAAAATTCACAAAATGTTTTGAACCAACAAGTTTATACTCATCTGACCTATGTATGGCACGGCTGGGGTGTGTTTGATCTGATGTCAGGAGCCCTACAGTCAGGTTTACCGCATCGTCAAGCTACAACCTGAAATGGCTGGGAAGAGTTGCCCTGCAGCTTGGTGGTGTCCCAGTGCCCCAAGCTGGACCCACGGGTAGAGGAGAGCGGGGAAGAGGCTTAGCAGGCCATTGGATTTTCTTTTCCCTGATCAGGCTGTTTTCGCCTGTTGTTTTCAGTTGTAACTACAGCTAATCAGCCAGGCCTTTTTTTCCCATTTCTTTTTCCTTTAAAAAAATACTTTCCAAAAGCAAACCAGTGCAACAGCCAGTCTGAAATGTGGTTGTCCCCAGCCTCCTCTTTCTCACACATGTTTGCCTACACGCTCTTACTTGTCTGCTCTCTCCCAGTTTTTTTTAGGAGGCGATTCATCCCCAGAGAGATTAAAATAGAAATGAAGAGAGTTTTTCTTTGGAGAGAAGAATATTTTTGAGTGACCTTCTTTCTCCTCCTCAGTGAAAAATGACCATCTTGGATGAATTGCTCCCAAAGCAACAGATACCACTTGCAGGCTTCGAGCAAAGTCTTCTCATTACTGTAGACCAGGGGTCGGGAATGGCTCAGCTGCACTGCTGGCATCCAGCACAAGCTGGTGGAAACAGTGTGATCACCTGGAAATATGAAGGTATGATAGGAAAGAAAATGTAATACTGGGATGAGCACCCTCAGGATCTGCTGAGGAAGATCTATTTTGGTCACAGACAGAGCAGTCAAGGCAGGATGCTCACTACCTCCTCTGGAAGCAGTCAGATAGCTACAGTTTGTCTGAGCCTTCCTCTTTTTCATTATGGATTTCAGTGTGGTTTTGCAATCAGCTGTCTGAATTCATCAACATCTTTAAACCCCCATGTGTCATTACTGACATCAAATAACTTGCACTGGTGTCAGCAGGGTCTCTTTTCATGCCTTTATGATGTAGATGGTTTCATTTTATCAATGAGGTTGTGTGAAAACCCCAAATTACTACCAAATTTGGAAGAAGCACTAAGCATCTCTTCCTCCTCTCTGTGCCTCATCCTTGAGTTAGCCCCTCGCGCGAAGCTCTCCACTCACACTGCTGCATGCACATGGTTGCTGGATCCTCAGCCAACACCCATGAACCCACCTCTCCAAAACACACACGTGTGGTATGTGACAATCATGCTATAAGAGGACTTTTCTGTTCGTATTATCCTTAAGAATTGTCCTGTCTTCATCACACCTCAGTGGAATATTAACACCTGAACACTCAGGCAAGATCTAGTTGTTTAAATACATGATCACAGGTGTCTTACAGCTGTATAAATACAGCTACATAAATACTCTTTTGCCTGACCACCTTTCAGGCTTGAATAGGCTTGTCCCGGTATCTAGGGAGAACACAGCAATGTTATTTCTCCCAGGGTATCAGTGGAACCTCATCCCTGCCCCGGCCCCCGGCAGTAGCTCAGCATCCTGGCTGTGCCCTCAAGGAGAGCAGAGAGCTGTCTCTAGGTACCCTCCAGCAGCAGCTTGGGAAGGGTGCAGCAGCTCCCAGGGACAGGGATTGCACCCTCTCCTCAGAAATGTGAGGAGAGGCAGGTATTTTGCCCAAGGTTTCATGGAAATTAACTGAACTGCCAGCGGTCCAGGGGAGCAGCTGAGGATTTGCCTTGTGGGGCCATATGATGGCTCACAAGGGATGGGGGGAGCAAAGCCTCCCGAACCAGGATTGAGTAAGACACCCTGCTAGAGGCAAGCTAGGGGAAGGAAGGAGTACAGAAAAGCCTTTTCTGTCACAGCTTCACCCATACCAAGCTTTAAGCATGAAAAGGGAGGTCAGTCCCTCTCTGAATTTTGAGCTAACATCTGTGATCCAACCCTAACAAAGCTTGTCCCACCTTGCTGAGGGACAAAAGTGTCCTCAGATGCCCTGACTTGTGTTATTGTTAAACAAACAGCTCTTCACATGTCTGTGGGATGAGTATCTGCACTCACTGAATATGGTGGGAACACAACACTCCAGTCCTTCAGAGGCGAATCAGGAGTCACATGCTCCTGGGAGGGCATGGTCAGCAGGGTATGTTTGATGGAAGGGGATGTGGCACAGGCAGGAGAAAGAAAGCCCTTGATCCCCACAGCAGCCACATAAGCAAGTGCACATTGTGTCGTACCTCAGGCCTCTAGTTCCCCTTGAAGCTGTTCCTGACAGCCAGTGGGACATCCCTCGTGCACCCTGGACAGCTATGGTGGCTGAGGCTGTTCAGCACCCCACTGCTCCCATCCCCTTTCTTGCCAAAAAAAAAGTAAGAAAGGGGATTTTTGCTTTCCTTCATTGTAAAACACTTGGGAGGGGACAGATTTTGCTATAAATGGCAACTTTTTGCTGCTCTATGGGGAAAACTGTGTCACCCTTGGCCTGGGAATGCAGAGCTAGCCAAATTAGAGATACTCCTCTGTACTCACATCACTCCCAGCTCCTTAAACTTCCCACCACCAGCCAAGGCCATGCATTGGGGAACACAGGACACCGTGTGAGATATAGGAGGAGAAGGGGTTCTTAGGAGAAGATCAGATCTCAAAACATCATATTTGCACTCATTAGGAGTCAGTAAAGAAGCTAGGCAGGCAGGACAATTAGAGATAAGGGCTAGCAACACGCTGTTCCCAGCCCGATGTCCTGCCTGCTGGTAAAAGTGGGGGTGCAGCCTGATGCATTCTTGACATTTTGTTCTCCCAACTGATGCCAGCTCAGTTCTTATCAGATATCTTCACGGCCAATGATTTTTCACAGTGGATAACACCGCTGAACTGCATAGGAAAAAAATCATAAACCTCTGTCCTAGGCAGCTAAGCAGAATGTTCCCTTCCTGGCCTTCATATGGGGGTATTAGTGGTTTTACCTTTTCCACCCTTCTTCACTTAACCTCTTTCCTGCCCTGGACATTTATGACTCTGACCAATCCTGAGTTGCTTGAAGATGAGAAACCTCAGACCACATCCTTCCTCCACCCTCCTGGTCCATTCCGACCTCCTCTTCCACAAAAAAAAAAAAAAACCACCCCAGACTCACTCCCCCTTTTCTTTAAGACTGGACACACTCCTTGATTGTTCCCTGCTGGTCAAGCCAACTTTAAATTGCAGGGCCGGTGCATCCAGCACACAGGCTTGGAGCTGGGGCAGGAGAGCACAGCCAGAGGAGGGGGCTGCCATCAGGCATCGGCATGGCAGCAGGGAGACCGTGCCTTGCTCCAGACACCCCGACTCTCCGTGGCAGGAAGATGCCCCCGTCCTCACTCCCTGCTGAGGAAAGCCATCCCTGTGCTTGAGGATGCTCCCAGCTCTATAGTTTCCACGAGGACTCTGCGGCCACAGTCTTGGTGGTGCCGGCCAAGGTGGAGGTGCACCAGCTGCCCCCCACCGTTTCAGATTTAATGTAGGGATCACCTTGCAGCCAACAGAGCCGCCTCTGACAGGAATCTGACCTTGCACACACTGGCCTGACCTCCCAGCAGAAGTGGCACCTGAAGCTCCCTCCTGAGCGGATTTTGGCAGAATCTCAAGGATGCTTTTGCTGCTGTTCTTCCTTTACGCTGAACTACCCGCAACTGGGCTTGGTGTCACCGTGCCGTGCAAGAGAGACACCCTCCTTGTTCTGCTCTGTGTCCAATTCTCTCTTAAAGCAATATTTGGGGAGCTCAGTTATGTGTGCTGAAGCCAGGGGAGCCAGGGATGCAATCCAGTTGTTTCCCTTTAGGTTCTGTTCTCCAGGATAAGAAAGCTTTCCAGTAAGTGATCACACCCCAGTGATAACGGTGACAGAAGCACACCGTTGCCTAGGGTAACAGGTGATGGTACTGTTAACGTAAGCGAGGTGCTGCTCTGCCCTCCACCTGTCCGTAGGACAGGCTAAGGCTTTTTCAGGACTCCCTGGAATGGGTTGTCACAGATTAGGCAACAAGGAGCAAGTCAATTTTGGCCAGGCAGCGCCACCTTCAACCTACCCCGGGGCTGCTCTGCCCTCGGGGGAGGAAGGAGCCTGCAGGGGTTGGGCAGAGGAGGGCAGTGGGCTGCCCACCCTGGGGCGCTAAGCTCTCTGGGGCTATCAGTAGTCCTGGGGCTGCTCGGGGTCTCAGGCTCTTTGCAAGAAATCTGCAGATCTGCCTTTTTCTGTGCAGCACAACTCACACTGCAGCCTGCCCGGACCATCACGGCTATATCTGGCAGGTACTATGCCCAGTCCTACACCTTCCTTTCAGATCAAAGTGGGAGAACAACAGCAGAGTTCGTTAGTGTAGGGCATCACTATAAACAGCCAGAACAACTTGCCTGGAGAGCAATGCCTGAGAGCTGCTGCAGCACCCACTGCCATTGTTCAGACTTACAGGGTTCCTCCAGGACATTAGCAATTGCCACCAGGGGCAGATGTTTTCCTCAGCTGGGTATTTCACAGCCCTTGCGGGCCTCGAGGATCTCTTTCTGCTGTAGCACTTTCCTGCTCCCTAACTTCAGTTCCTCGGGGGTGTTTGTTGTTTCACCCTCCTTGTCTCTTTGTACTGCTTCAAATCCCCCGTGTCTCGGGCAGCAGGGTCTTTCTCTTCAGGTTTTTGTTGCAGGTGATGTCAGCAGGCAGAAACCTACTCTTCATTAATTGTTCTGCTGTAACATATATATTATAATATATATAATAAGTATACTATATGTATGTTGCCTGTGAGTGCGTGTATATATCCATACATATACAAACATACACGTGTATGCACAGACATACATATATCCCTGTCACCTGTGTCTATGTTTACACACGTGACACTATACTCACACATTACTACTTGCTCTGCAGTGCCTTCCAATAGAAGTGTTCTTGAAAATGTGATAGCAGGGTATCCAGGACATGAGCTCCGTGGAAAGTTTCTGAGCCAGTTTAGGCCCCTCTTTGGGTCTTTTTCAAAATAAGCATGATTATTTTCCATTTTGTCCATTCCTTGATTATATTGGTAATAATAGGTATCAGCAGCCACCAGTCGGAATCTCTTCTGTGCAGGCAGCTCTGCCACAGACCCACTGAGCTGTAGCCAGTCCCAAGCGTTATCGTATTACACCATCAGATCTCAGCTATACCCAGCTACCTTCATACTTTCGTGGCTTTCATGGCTTGCCTAGGGCCCCCCAGGTCTGTGTGCAGTCATCCCTGACCCACACGCCTTGCTCTGCAGGTCCTAACTCCCTTTCTTGTGGTGCTGTGGATTCCTAGCTCTACAAAGTTTCAGGATTCTTATTTGCCCAGCCGTAGCCACGCTTTCGGAGGGGATGCACTGTGTTGCTTGGCATAGCCAGGGTTAGCTCTGGCTCTCCAGCAGTCCTCCTTGTTTTCATTTCCAGCCATGGGCTGGTCTCCTCTGAGGGAGTTGGCTGTGCTCGTCTTTTCCTTTCTCCTCCCCTAAAACTACCAAACCTGTCAAGCACATCAGAGCCAGCCAGTGTCAGAACTAGGGCTATTTCTTGAGGCATTTTTATTTCCTCGCACCTTGTACAGGCACAGAGTGAAACAGTCTTTGACCTCGCTCTGCTGCTTCCCGCAGCCCCAGAGCTCCAGTGGAGCTTTAAATGCCCCATCCTTCTGCACTCATGTTTTCTCTGTGTGTCTGGCACTGTGTGATCATCAGAGATTACTCAATAATTCAGGTATTAATTTGCAGGAGAGGGGCCTGTCTGCGGTCAGTAAGGAGGTGCCTTTCTGTTTATTACATGCAAACTCTTTCCCTTTTTTGTCCCAAGAAATGCTTTCCAGCACCTGTAACTGATGGAAAACTCTTCAATACAAAAGCCTGGAAGCCACAGGACTGCCAGTTCCCAGCTCCTTGCAATAGCAGGACTAGATCTGCCATGTGAAATCCCAGGGGAGCAAATCATATCCCCAAAATCCTTCCCTATCTGACCGGGACAAAGATTTTTTTTCCTGGCTTAGATCTGGACGCTGGTTTACCCTTGAATACATGAACAAGATGGACCAGGGAGTTCCTTGAGAGGTTTCCCAGCTCAATCTGAACACATACCAGCTGGTCTCTCTATCTGTGGCCAATCTCTAGCACTTCAGATAGTCAGCCAGAACTGCCCTGATTTTACAGGAATATGTAGCAATGGGGAGCAGTTGAGCAAGTGGCTTGCAGACAGAGACAAAATCTAGCCAGACTGCATGCCTTCCTGCTGACCATGCAGATGGTAAGCACATCTGTGATGGAGAAGGAAACTAGAGAGTGCTCTTTGCACCTGGGTCACAGCTCAAGAGAAAAGGGAAGCCGTACCCAGTAGCTGCTCCTGGGCACCAAGTGTGCACTGCTACAGGTGCCACAAGGTGCAAGGACACTGGCAGTCAGACTGACTCAGCCACCGGTCCCCTCTCTCCCCGACCCCACCAGCTGCACGGGTCCCTGTGAGTGCCGAGTAAGAGCCACATGGTCAGGACTGCCTTTTCCATCAGATGGGGGAAGGTACCCTTTAGCCAAGGACGGATGCGTGGCGAGGGCAGGGAGAGCTCACCTGGGCCAGCTGCTGCGCACGGGGCTCCAGGCTGGCTCTTATTCCAGGGGTTATCTAACGACACAAGGTCATCAGCCATCAGCCAAGCTACGTCGCTCGAGACCCATTCAATGTCCCTACGTCCAGCATCCAATGTCACAACCTTGCTTCCTTGCCTGTGTTCCCTGCCCGGAGACCAGCCCCCAGCAGAGAGGCGGTGGCCTCTCTCCCCCCAAGCCCAGAGGAAACTTACTGGTAGACCCTGGTCCAGTGTCTACCCGAGACCCTGGCAAAGGCAGCCTGAAAGAGCAAGGTGCACTGTCCCACACGTTTGGGTGGACATGATGATGTTGGTGCACACTGCTGCCGATTTCAGTCGTTAACATCATTTGCTTTCCTGAGGGCTGTGTTGGCAAAAACATTCGATGTCCCCCAGCAGTATAAATGCACAGCTGCTTCCTCCAAAATAGGAGGTAAATGGAAGCGAGAGGAGCGAAAGTGTGTGCATGTTTGTGGTGCTTGTGCTGCAGAGAAAGAGAGAGAGGAAATGAGTCTCAGTGCAAAATAGAGGAAGTGGGAGGAAAGCAACACAAAGCAAACCCTGCATCCATTGAACAGGACTTGAATTGGTATCTTGGCTGCTGTTTGACTAACTTACGGTATCACTAAATCCCATTCTCCTCACAGGGGAAGAAGCCCTGCAACTGTGCATTGTCAGCGTGACGGAAGAAACAACGGCAGCTGATGCTGGTTGGGTCAGTATTACTCGCGGTCTCACAGACCGGCCTTTGTTCCCGGAGCAGTGACAAAGGACTCCCTTCTTTCCTTTACCTCCCTTGCGTTGTTCATGGGCATGTTGGAACAGTGCATGTTTTAAGACTGTATTGGCTATGGGTGGCATGCCTCAGCCAGCTCCCGCCAGGACCTCTGCCACCCCTGCCCCTTGGGAGGTGCTCCTCTTGTGCACCTGTGCCCTCAGTGGAGGGCATAGGCAAAGGCTCATCTTCTTATCACTTGGTGGAGCTGCATGCTCCTGGGAGCCTGGTGGTACTAAGCACGACCACAGGCAGGTCACAAGGCCTGAGCCAACAGGTCCGCAGGATGCCAGGAACGTGCACGGTGCTCCTATCGCTTTCTGGTTCATCTCTCTGGTTACCCTCTGCGCCTCCTACACTTGTCCCTTGGGCACTCTACTCTCCCGCCTCTCCTGGCAGACGAGTGCAGGGGAAAGGCAGGTGGTGTTGGTGAGTCTTAGCTGGCATTCATCAGGGTGACCTCTTTCTCCCCCCACCATGGAAGAAAAGACTTCAGAAGCTTTTGTCAGTGCCTGAGAAGGGGCAAGTTACCGCTGCTGGTGTAATCCCAGCCTGTGGTGCATGCTTTTCCAAGAAGAGGTAGCCTCTCAGCTGGTGACCTTTGGCAAGTGGCTGTGCCCAGCGTCTAGCAGAGAGAGAGAGTCTGCAGGGCATTGTGGTGGGTGGCAGAGCTCTTCCAGACAAGGGACTTGGCTGGAAGACACGTTTTCCACTTTCAGCCATCCTCTGACTGGTGGGACCTCTGCCACCCCACTGCCAGGCAGTGAAGGTCTCCCCTCCTGGCATCTGCATGTTGTAAATGGAGAGCACACACAGTGGGGCAATATCTGAAGACCTGAAGAGTGCACCTGCAAGGCCATTTGATGTGATCCCAGTATTCCCAGTCTGTGGACTCTGCACAGCGCTAGTCTGAGCTATCAGTGTCAGGATTACTCCAGCCACATTTCTAGTGCCCTTTAACTTGGCAGCATAAGGATTTCACCTTCATTACATTTCTCGTGTTCTTGGTGCAGAGGAATGTACCTGCACAGAGACACAAAATAGGGCCCATGCCCTGACGCACACAGGCCCTAACATACAAGAAGACATATTTGGAGGCATATACACAGAAACCTACTTGCAAAATAAGGATCTTGCATGGACAAGCAGAACAGTATATGGAGATAATGACAGAGAGATAGATATCTTCTAGCGCTCTACAAGAAATCCTAAGTGTCATTGTCTCCCAAGGGAATCTGACAAAAGCAGCATAGTACATTAGATTTGAAGTTTATGTCTCAGTGTCTCCCTTTCAGAAAACAGGGAAATATTTTTTTAACCTCTGAGAGCAGCAAACAGCAGCGTATGGAGGAGCCAACATAGGTGCCACAGCCCCCACTATAGTTTTGGTGCGTGAAAAGACCTCAGCAGGGACATCACATGCTGGTCACCATGTCTGCACACAGGTCACACCACTAGGAGATACCTGCTGTCAATCAATACCAAATCTATCTTTGGAAGTTGTGTCTTCAGTTCACATTTGTGCATGGTAGCGCAACTACAAGGAGTGGCCTTCCTTGAACGAAAGTTGAACATTTCTGAATGGAAGTGAAACAGGTGGAACTGACCACATTAGTCAAAAGAAGGAGCTTGTGACTAATGTTCTCCTCCTCTCTCCTTACACTTCCTCAGGAGCTAATTTTTTCCCCTTTAGGCTGTGTCTGATACCAGGCAACACAATTTACGTGAAGCCTAGCAGGCACTGGTGTACACATGTGAGGACAGACCTGCCTCTGTCCTGAGGCCTCCAGAGGTAGCCCGGGAACACAGCTGACTCTCCTCTGGGGGTTGGGTCCTGAATTGTTGTTTTTTTAGGGTAGGGATGGGCCAGATGACTCCATATAAACGTAGGGTAAGTTCAGGAGAAAAATGAACAGGGAAGATAAATGATGTTTTGTGGTGTAAGACATCTTGCTTAACCCATATGTCTTTATTTCCCTTACCTCGTGGGCTACTGTCCTGATCCCCATGAGGAGCTGTGGCAACATATCCACTTCTATCAGAGAGTGCACAACAGTAAAGGCTGTGACAAATGTGTGCATTTTGGGGAGGTCAGCAAAGAAGTTTCTCCTTTATGCTAATAGCAGCCACCCATGCATCCAGATCCCAGGAGCAATGAGACCAGGGACTGTACTTCACACTCATGTGAAGCTGGGCAAAAACACATGCCCTTGAATCTATGACATTTGGGGAGGATTGACCTTCTGCACCAGGAATTACAAATTACCTACAGCATGGCTTAGCTAACGTTTCCCACAACAGAGCAGGGGGAAGGGCTTAAGCTTATTTGAGATTGTTCAAAGGAGAGAGAGAGTTTGTCTCCAGAGCTGTTTTTTATGGTACGCATCCGAATACAGTTTACATGTGGCTAGAAGGAAGCCTCTATGTTATTGTGGTTAAAATGACCTCTTAGTATCTAGCCTCTATTTTAAGTAGGTGATGCATATATGTTCTCATGCCAGTACTCTTCAGTCTTTTAGCTGAAATAGCAGTTCTCTTTCACTGGGATTTACCCATCTGATGTATTAATAGGCCACAATCATATGCCCTCTTAACATTCCTTTTGCTAGGCTAAAAAAAGCAAAGACTGTCTAGACTCCTACCATCATCTCTCTCTTTTTACCCAGATCACTCTAGTGCCATTCTTTGCACTTGTTAAGTTTTTCTCTCTCCTTTTCCAGCTCTTCTGGAAGGTACTTTTCTCCTCCTCAGTACTGCCAATGCCTCCTTGTTTTGTCTCTTCAGCAAACGTCTACATTTTTTCTCCAAGGTCATCAGTGAAGATATGAGATTAACCTGTGCCAAAACTAGTCCCTTAGGAATTTCATTAGCAATTGCCTACTACTTTGTGTTTCAGGGTCTCTTCATTAAGCAATTCGTTACCCACTTTTCAGTTCAAGTGTGAATCCCTGTACTCCCCTGCTTTCACAACTTTCCAACCACCTTCTGTGAAACCTGGATATATTTCATATACCACATAACCGATGTTTTTAAAGTGATCTGTTCTCCCCTCCAAGCATAAAAATAATTGAAAACACCTCACCTTTCATACAGCCATGTTGAATTTTGTCCCATTGTCTATGCATTCCAAAATCTTTAATTATTCCTACTTTGTTCTAGGATAAAAAGAAAAGTTGTTCTAAGCCCTCGGGTCTGTAAGTAACCACAGCCCTTTTTTGTTCCTTAATTAAACTGAGGTAAAATTGTTGATACTATGCAACTGTGTGGTCCCCATCCAACCTTCAGTCAAACAGGTTGATTGAACATCGATGCTATCGGATTTACTACTTGATGTGTCTCCTGGAACCTTCTGATCTGAATAAACTTTGTGAGTTTTGCCTCGGCCTCTGATGGGATTGTTTCTATTTCCAGGCACTTTTAGCCATCATTTTGTAATCCCCTTCATCTACACTGTCTTTCCTGCAAAGTGAGGCAAAGCTTTTGGTTTCTGAGGCATACCTTGAACTTAGCTGCATTGCACAGAGGTCTGATCTCTTGCCTTGTCCTTTTTAGCTTTACAAAGAACTTTCAGCAATTCATGACTTCCTCTGCCAAGACTATCTCACCTTGATTTCTGCTGACTGACGTGTCTTTTTCCCTAAACTTTGTGACCGCTGCAATGTAGATTTCATTGCTGACCACTCCCTTCTTCCACTGAGGAAATTTTTTCTCCGGGGAGTTATACCTTTTCTATATGGTCTCCCTCCACATTCTTGCTCAGGAAAGCAAGTTGGCTTTTGCAGTGCTGAGCATGAATGTCTTCCACATACAAGTACTTGTGACTTTTAGCTCAAATTGCTTCATCACTTCAGTCCCATAGCTTCTCTGATCATTCCTGTTTTGAGGCTGAAAAATCTTAGCTGTGGCCCCATGATATTTACTCTTCCATTTAATTTAAACAGAATCAATCTGTGCTCAGTCAAGGTTAAAAGTTATCTTCTGCCACATTGTTCTGTAATGTCTCACTGGTTACCAAGACCAGGTCAAACACAACAGCAGCTCTGATTAGTTTGCTGCCCCTTTAGTGAAGAAATACGTCAGCCAGTGCATCCAGGAATACTTGGGCCCAGCCTATGCTAGTCGCAATTTGTCTCCGCATAAGAAGGTAAAACCTGTAGTAATGACAAGCCCTGGTATTGTGTATCTTTCTAAAAATATTAGAGACCTTCCTCAATACCCTGATGCAACCTTGGATAACTGCAGCAGAACTACAGTTGTTTTTCCTCAAGGTCATTTGAACCCAAACAGATTCTGTATTATCACCTCTGCTGCTTCTTGTTTCTTCACACTCAACAATACCATGAACAGACAATATTACCACACACATCACTTTTCTTTGCTCTTCTGAGCAGCACAAATCCTTCAGTGCCTGCAGTCCAGCCATGCCAGTGGCCCATTCTACCTCTAAAAACCCTGCCCTGGCACACACAGTTTCATACCCTAGTTCTGGCTTCACCTATATATTGCTCATGAGCTCCTTGTCTTAGTGTTCAGGCACTTCCATTGTTTCTTCCAGTTTCCCATAGGTACTGGCTATATAATCTTGGATGGAGCATCAGTTTCCTGCTGAAATTAGTATTACACTCCTGCTCTCATATCTTCCTTTAGTCACCGCTGTATCTTAATATCTATGCTCTTCCTTCAACTACACATCAAAAGCATGTATGGAAACCATACAAGTCCCAACTCAAAAGCCCACACAAAATCCCAAGTCCTCCTTCCCATGTCTTAGTCTAAACCCCGTCTCGTCTGTCTTGCTCCCAGCGTGCTGTGTTCCTCCACATGCATGCTCAAGCTGACAAGGAGAGCCCTCTTTCTGTGGGCGCCTTCAAAGAGACAACACATTGCTGGCAGCAGTTCCCAAAGCATCTGTAATGTCTGGGCCATGGATTTGTCCTTCTCTTAGGACATGTTTCACTGAGGTATGTAAAGTGCCTTGCACAGTATCTGCAGTCATCCTTCTTCCCTTTCAGTGGGAATCTGGCTCCCTTGTTTGTCTCAGGATGAAGGAATCAGTGGATTATTCTCTCTTCCCATCAGGGTCCTTTTCAGTACCAGATCCCCTTTGTAACAGGGCGATGATTTGTCTAAAAGCATCCCCATTCATACAGGCCTCTCTTTCCTGATGCTCCTGGGGCTCTCCAGCTTCATTTTGTCCCTTCCCCTTGCCATTTGCAGCTCTTCCTGCAGCCTCTCCTCCTTTGTAGGTTCCTGGACCCGTAGGTTCCATGCTTCCCTGGCCTCTGACCACGAGCCATCCCTATCTCCTCTTTTCATGGGTTTACTTTTTCCTTTCTTCTTGTTGCTTTTCCTCCCCATTCCCAGTCCACAAACTTTTTCTTGAACTTCAAATGACACGGTAGCAGGGAAGAGCCTGCTAATGTGCCTGATAAGCTCTCCTCTGATGTGTGCTCAGAAGGTGCAGCAGGGATGACCTGAGTGCATCCGTCTCTATACTGAAAACCTGAACTCCCAAAAAGGGCTGTGAGATTTCACCTGCACAGAAGCTGTAATCCTAATTTAGCCTTACCCAGACACCAGCTCTGAAGTGACATGCTGACTTCTAGCAGCAGGGGTGGGATGCAGCAGTAAAAGGCCAGAATATGCAACTGCCTTTACCTCAAGACAGCAATTCCTGTTACAAGTTTCAGCTGGGAATCTCACATCCCCAGGAGGTAGGCAGCTGCTACTATATGCATCATACATCATGGAGACAGAAAGAGCTGTCAGAGGGATGGGGGACTTGGATGATATGTCTCTGTTGTAGGTATCACCACCTGACCATGTCGCCTAGACTTCCTGGTCCTAGACAATCTCGAAAGCTGGACAGGGACTTTTTGCAAGGGCATGTAGTGATAAGACGAGGGGTAATGGATTCAAACTGGAAGACAGAAGATTTAGATTAGATATGAGGAAGAAGTTTTTCACTATGAGGCACTGGAACAGGTTGCCCAGAGAAGCTGTAGATACCCCATCCCTAGAGGTGTTCAAGGCCAGGCTGGATGGGGCTTTGAGCAACCTGGTGTAGTGGGAGGTGTCCCTGCCCATGGCAGCGGGGTTTGAACTAGATGATCTTTAAGATCCCTTCCAGCCTAAACTATTCTATGATTCTATGAATTAATTCAGGTGGAGGCAGAAATGATGGACGCATCTTCAGCACCCTCGTCCAAGCATCATACCTCCTGCTCCCCTCTGCTAACCCCTGAACTACAGTCCTTCCCACAGCTCCCCTGCCTCTTTCTCCTTTGTACCACACTGTTCAGCACAGCACCGCTGGGTAGCATCACTCAGGTGGAGCACATGTGTTTCTTCCATTAAGTTTCCATCCCAGACAGGGCTGCATTGTCCAGGACGAGTGACATGATGCTCCCACTTGCTGGGCTGAGAAGCAAACTGCCATAGGGCAGGATGGCAGCAGCATCACGGGACCATCTCCCCTCACCTCCCATCGGCCTTGCTCAAGGTCACGCCGCGTGGCAGCAACAGGAATAGAGCCTGCGAATGCCACCTCCTTATCCCACTTGTCCCAGGGCCAGGCCCTGCTGGGAAAAAGCAATATCCGTCCAAGTGTGGCAGCAATGCCCGGGTGTTGTTGTGAAGCTCAAGAACAGGTTAACACTCGTGCTGGAGCCCCGGCCGCGCACACAATAGGCAGCGCGAGGTGCCAGCTCTGGAGGCTGGAGGCCTGGGGACACGTTGTGCTCTGGAAAGGCTGGGGCCCCATCCAGCTGCGCCAGCACTCTCTCGCCCATGGGACTTTGAGTTCCTCCTCGGGAAAGCAGCAACGCCCAGCTGACTCTGCTCCAGCCCCGGCAGGAAAACGCTGATTTACTGACAATGCCCAGGCGGGGTGATTAAGCAGCCTGTTCAGCAACGCACCGGCCAACGCGTGAGCTGTGTGTGCGCCGCTGCGCACACCTGCACGCCGAGCTGTACTTCGTCCTTTCCTGCAAAGATCTGTGTGTTAGGGATGCTTTCCCCCAGAGAGATAAGGGAGTAGCAGGGTATTCTCATCCCACCTGCCAGGCAGCTTCGGCTCTGCCCCAGAGGCCTCCTGGAAGAGGCTGAGGGGGTCGTTTACCCTCAGTGAGACAGCCATCAAATCTGTTATCACGGGCCCTCCAGAGCTTGAGGGATTTGGGCACCCAACCCCTAGGGAGTAAAATGTGCTCTTTTGACTTCAGTGGAAAAGGTCACGGATCACAGGCTGCTGCCAGCTAATGAGAAATTAGTCTGGACAATTAATCAATATACAATCTCCTCCACTAATCGTATTGATGGAAGATGAGCTCCATCCCCCAGGAAGGGCAAAGGCCATTGAGCTAAACCATTTAGCAGCGTTTATTTATATCCTTGGTAGTTCAGTAATTTGAGTCTTGCCTGATAGCATCAGGCTCCCAAGGCCTAGGCAATATTGTCCAGCTGGAAAAAAAAACCAACACAACAGGTATTGCTTAACAGAAAAATAGCCTTTTAATGGAAATGAACACTTCAAAAGGCAAATGCATTCATTTTCTCTAATTTTTAAACCACACACGTGTGCGCACAAAGATTTTCTGAAATATTCTATGCAAATAGACAAAAAAAGGTTATTCTTCCAAGGGAAATAGTCAAGAAAACATTGACAAGGTCTCGGGGCATGTATTACTCTCAGTCGCACCAGAATGCCCTGTTCTAGAAGTCTACCATGAAGCATTAAAATAATTTATCCCCCACCCATTTGTCATAAAACCATGCCTTTCCTCCAGCAGGCACAAAGCGCTTTGTAAGAAACCTGGCCCTGTAGGTAAGGTGAGTTCACGCTTGTGTAATTAAAGCCTGTGTTGAAACACATAACGCACCAAGGGACAAAGATGATGTCATGGCACAGCTGTTTCTGCAACACAGCTGGTTTCCTGGCTCCCTGATACAAATCCTGCTCTTGCTAAGCTGCGGCGAAGCGGCTGGTAAAACTGCCAGTCGGTGGTTGCAGATCGTCCCTGCCTGTTGTGCGTGGCACTGAGGCTGTCCCTGCAAAAGCTAGCACGGCCCTTCTGTTGCACCCTCCGCCAGACTAAGTAACCTGCGGAGAAAGGCACTGGTGCTCGCAAAGAAGCTGTTTACTTACACAGTTGCCTGCTGGGACTTATTTACAGAGCCCTACTGAGAGCCACCAAAATCTGCTTGTATAGCTCTGGAGACAGTTCAAATCCTCTGTTCCCAGACCAGTGATTAATGCTGTATGGAGAGAAGTTAGGACTGAGGATAAAACTGAGCTTTCAAAACAAGGGCCTCTGATCTCAAACTGAACAAACATTTCCCCTTGCCTGTGTCAGCTAGTTTGATTTCCAATAAAAGGGCAGATTGCTTTGGAAACCACAGCCACACCAGTGAATTACCTTCCTACTAGCCCGAGAGCGCTGCCTCAAGCACCCAGGTCACAGGCAGAGCTCCCTCTGAGAGCAGATACAGAAAAGTAGGCTCAGAGGTAAGTCTCCCAGCTCAGACCTTGGCAGGAACAAGGCTACACTCTTTAAAGACCCACCTCCTTCTTAACCCTTACTTATAAACAGCCATAGGGCCAACGCGTGCTGAGAAGATGCACCTGATCCTGCCAGCAGCAGATCTGAACACGAAGGCATCAACGCAACAGCTAAACCCACCCTTTGAAAGGACTACAGAAGCCAGAGCAGGATTTTCTCACAGTTTGAAAGCATCTCTGGAAAGGAAAGACTTAGTTGCATTGCCAAAGATGTGCTTCATGCAAACAGGGTCTGTGACAGCAACGCGCAGAGCACTGTGGTAGCAACAGCCTGAGGCACCGGGTCGAGATAGTATGGTCCTCTGTAAGACAGGACTGGACCTTCCCCACTGCCCTCTCCCCTGTACACAGAATATATGAAACATGGTGGACGATTATTAACAGCTCTTAAAGTCTGTGGCTTTTAGTCTCCACGTACAGAAAATGCATGCAAGTGCAGACATATATATGTGCACGCACACACCATCATTCATATACTCATGCTGTGGAAAGTCCATCCAACCCGCGGTCGTTGCCTCGGGTACTGCCAATAACTGATGAGAACTTGCTGAAAGGTGGTCTAAGCCTGCCTGCGCTCAGGTTTAACTTTGTGCTCGCCTTGCCCAGCTGAGTCCACAGAGAACGCCGCTATTGTGAGGGCCAGATCCTTTCTGCCATGCCAGCACACGCAAAGGCTGACGTTTCATAAGCTGCCTGCCATCAGGAGGACAAAGTCCCGTTGAGTGGGCATTGGCTCTGCCTTCCCTCGCAGATAGCGAGGGATCAGCTGAACGCAAGTTTGGCAGCCTCCCAGGGCATGGCACAAGGCTAGCCAAGCATGTGAGGCCGAGTCATTATCAGTGCCCTGTTCCTAACGAAGTGAAGACATTCACTTTCATCTCAGACTAATATTTGTCCCTGCTCTTTCCAAGCAGAGGAAGAAAGACGCACGCTGTGCCAGATCCCCTGCTGCGATACATATCTCCTAATCTGTAGCTTGTAGGGTTACAGGGAGGCTGCAGGCATGGGAAAACACTTCAACACCTGAATTCAGGAGTAACATCCAGGCAAGGTGTAGAGTAGGAACAACAAATAAAGGCTTTTTGGGAAGGAAGGAAGACAAAATGACTTAATTCTGTGTGTTTTCCCGTGACAATGGCCAAGAAAGCTAAAGTTTTCAAGGGGCAAGAAGAAGGCTTGCCCATTCCCCTCTAGGAGAAAGAAGGTGCTGGCTGCCCAGAGCCGGTATCCAGAGCCTTGGTATCTCCTCAGTCACCTTTAACACCAAAGGCAGGAAAGATGAAGCTCTAGGACCTCTCTCAGCATTTTAGTCCTGGTTTAGGGCACATACCAGTCAGCCTCACAAGTTAGCCAAGATCCTGAACACCTGAAGGGAATTCTTTCTGCTGAGAGTAATCCTAATTCTGCATGACATTTGTGTATTTTGTTTGTAACCTGGCTCTATCCATGAACCAGATTCACTTGCATTTGTAAGCAGACAAAATCCATCTCTAAGCAGTGATATATGGCTAAGCTGAGCCTAAGTGATATGACACATACTGGAGGCAACCTGCTCCTTCTGGGACACTGAATATTTTACGGAGCGATGTCCTGGGAAACTGCTTGCATGTCTGTTGCCCATGAAGTAGTGGAGATGCTGAGAGTCCACAAAGCACTGAGTTGCAAGGTCCTGATCTTAGGCAGGCAAGACAGGCTGTCCGGTTACAGAGGGGTGTCTGTTCCTCTGTGAGGGTTAGACTGAGACTGACAAGAATTGAGGTGGGAGAAGAGACGAGAGGGTCACTGTGAACCAGTCCAGAATGACCTGAGAGTGATCAGCCTGCCACCATATCCTCAGTCAGCTCAAGAAATCTTGGTGGGGAAGGCACCTGAGGGGACTTTGCCATGCGTACTTGCAGCTTTCTGGGTCAGCTGATTTTGAAAATAGAGGACCAAAAAGAGAGAGAGAAAAGCTCCCTTATGGCTCATGCCAGCAGTAAACGTATGGAAGTGGAAAGCATGCAGACTACAGGCACCAAAAGGCAGTGTACAACAACTCAGCCACGGGTCTTGGGCACCTAGGTCTCCCCTGAACTGGAGCTATTTCACATCCAGCCAGCTCATAGCACAGGCAAGGGGATGGGCTTTGTTCCCCTCCCCTTGGAGATGTGCCCTTGCTTGATTCAGTGAGGCATGAAACAGTGCAGTGCCCCTGAAGCTGGTTAGCTTTTCAGCCATGCCTTTCATTCACGTCCAGGCTTTCCCCAGTCTTTGCAGATATGGGGCCTTTCACACCATCTCCACGTGATGTTGTCTGAAGAAGGGGATGGGGGAGCAGAGTGAAGGACAGTCAGCGCTAAAATGGACAACACAGCCCTGGAGTCAACCCCTTTTCTCACCAGCTTTCCTTTCCTTTAGCAGCCCACTGAACATCCTTTGCAGGTTACTACAGACCTTTCACTCAGCATCTGTGTCCCTAAAACAGAGGCCAGGTGTATGGCCCAGTGGCTCTGGCAGTGTGAGTAGTCAGTGAAGCAAGTGCCTCATCAAAGGGGTTGAACTGGGCATGCAGCAATGCCCAGCACCACACAGGGGATAGAATCATAGAATGGTTTAGGTTGGAAGGGACCTTCAAGATCATCTAGTTCCGACCCCCCTGCCATGGGCAGGGACACCTCCCACTAGACCAGGTACTACAGTGCAGGCTGGGCAGCCACGTGCAGCCCGTGGGGTCACAGGGGAGGAAGGTGGCCACAGCACAGAGCTGCAGAGGTGTGTAATACGTGCAAGGAGTGGGACAGGACCTCACCACGTGCCCCACATTCAGCCATGGCTGGGCATTAGCAGGCCTGGCAAGCACAGCTAGCCAGCCCGCAACCAGCCCTGGAGCGTGCACATTTCTTGACTCCTCAGCCTACTCCAGACACTCCTGCATCCAGGGTGCAACCAGGGTCGCTGCAGTCCTTTCACACTGTGCCAGTGAAGCAACAGGGAAAGAGTCAAGGTAAGTTCTTGAAGTAAAGCGAGAGCCACCACGAACACACCTGACTGAGCCCAGCAGGACCAAGCGTGTGCGCAGTGTTGTCCCTTTAAACAACATTCAGGGAAGCAATATAAGCCAGTAGCTGGCTCCCTGGAGCCAGGAGTCCTAGCTTCCATGACCTGCCTTGCCAGTCACCTTGCTTTTTGGCTTTGCCTAGGCCACAGGGCCTCTGCGTTTCTGTTTCCCTGCTATTACTGCATGCGGTAAAGGGGGAGGACTCCTTCCACAAGAAGTCTGCCCCCTTGGAGAAGAGCAGCAAAGGACCAACTCAGCTTGGCACTGGCCAGTGGAGACAAGGGAGAGCATAACGCCTGTGCTGTGTTCAGAGGCCGCCTGCCAAAGTGCTTGGAGCACAGATCCTCAGGAAGTAAATCCCAGGGGAAATAGACAATGTGGCCCGTCTGTTTCCTCCCAGCCACCCTGCAGTGCTCTACCTCCATGGGGCTGCTCTGCCAGGTGGTGAAAGGTAGAGGTTCCGGTATCTGCCTCCACACAGTAGTTTAAGCACCTGAATGGAATGCCACATTATGGACGCAAGCCAAACATCTAAGAAACGCCCGAGTCCCTTGACCTGACCCACCCCACTGCCAACGTCTCGGCCGCCTACCCCTCAGCCAGGGCCCCCCTGCAGCCTGGAGGCATGCCAGAGCTCTGCAGGGGTCTCAGCCCACACACCTTTCCTGCCCCAGCACATGCCCTTCCCGGACCTCCCACCCCTGCCAGGTTTAGCAGCTACAGAGGAGAGAACCTTCCCCCTCTGTGTGAAAGAAGGAGCTTCAGCAAGGCTTCACAGCAGAGAAACCAGATTGACTCTCTGCTATCCCCTCCCAGAGCTAAGGTGACCAGCTATTTCGGCGAAGGGGTCCCCTTCCTGGGTGGCTGGCATCTGTGGAGCTGCCTGTAGGCCTTTGTTTTTTCCTGTGTGTCTGCCAGGTGAAACTAGTCACAGATGGATTTTAAAGTACTGGATGCTATCTCACCATCTCTGTCCCAGAGTCTGTGTCCTCATTTGTACTGCTGCTTGACAGCTGGCTGGAACCTCTGCACCTTGTCCAGGAGTTAATATTTTATCTAGAGGGCCAGGAAAGCTTGATGGAAATCTTGCTAGCCTTGAAATGCCAAAGGTAACTTTAAAATATTTCCTTCTGGACTCTGGAATGTTGCTAGTAGAGATGTGTTCTCTGATAAGGAAATGGCTCTGGACCCAGGCTAATAGCTGGGGAGATTATTCACCGAAATCAGTGCCACGAGTCTCTGTATCTCTTTCATTTACCTTTCCCAAACCCCACCTTTATGGAGACCAAGTGAGTCACTCTTCTAGCTCCAGGGAGATGAAGTGGGAGGAGCTCTCCAGCAGAGGAAAGTCTGCTCATCCTGAAAAGGTTTCTTTGTTCCCATTGCACACAATCGGTTTTCTACCGTGCAGCAGATTTATGTGAGGAACAGCGGTGGCACAGGGAATAATGACTCCATTTTGTTTAATAATTAACTCACGTGGTCGCCTGGTGCCACACGTTCCAGCAGATGCTGCAAGGCAGCCAGGCTGTGCCAGCTGGAGAGCTAAGCACGAGGTGGGCATGGAGGAAAAACTCATTTCTCCTTCTTCTGCTCACCGGTGTCGTGCCCTGACCTGCCAGTGCTTGGGTCTTCCTACCTGCAGTGCTCTGTCCTGACAGCTCTTTAAACTCTGCAGACTTTGCACACTCTGTATTTTACAGAAACAACTGACACTGTGNGAAAGGAAGCCAAGAGAAATTGATCTCATTGAGTTCTCCAGCTGCCATCAAGAAGCTCTGTCTTGCAATCCGTCACTGCTTGGTTTGCAAACTGCCAGGAGCAGCTTTACAGCTCAAAGATACTGGTTTCAGCAGAATTCACTGGAAAGCTTTTGCCAAACTTTTCTC
Organism: Anarhynchus alexandrinus; assembly: GCA_008711295.1. Taxonomy (NCBI): domain Eukaryota; kingdom Metazoa; phylum Chordata; class Aves; order Charadriiformes; family Charadriidae; genus Anarhynchus; species Anarhynchus alexandrinus. The sequence continues at coordinate 1,830,733 of VUYV01000106.1, forward strand.
AAATTTATTGCCAGTTCCTCACAACCAAACCATTTCCATGGAAGAGCTGCTTTCAAAGAACTTCTCAGCTTGAAATATTGCTGAGGGGAACCCTTTTCTAAGTGTCATAACATTTAGACGTTTTTAAAGAAAAAAAGAAAATCACCACAGATTTACAACACTTAGTTGTTAAAAACCAGAAGAAAACATTTTAACGTTACTGAAATAAAATATTTCAAAAAGAGCTTTTTTTCTAGCACAATATAAATTCTCTGAAAAGTTAGAGTTTTTAACTTTTTCTCCCACTTCAAAATACATATTTTTCCTCAACACCTCGAAACTTTAGGTGGGGGGGAATCTATTTCCCACTCAGCTTGGGTTTTAGGGAAGCAGGAAACAAAAAACCAGAAAGACATCTGGCTGGAAAGAACAAAAAAATCTCAAGCAGAATCCTTTAGTTCAGTGAAGGTGACCATAGGGCTACCAGTGACGCTTGCAGCCAAGGCTGAGGCAGCTGTAGTTTTAGCAGCACTTGCCTCTGTGAACAAACGCCCGAGATGCCAGCAAGTCCACGCTGCCTGGGACCTGAACTCTGTTCCTCTATCTGTCTATTTTAAGGTATATCCCATACGTGGTCCGTTCAGCTCCTCATGGTCAGGAATGCGGCTCCTCCTGGAAACCATCTGCTCAGGGAGACAGCTGGGCTTTTACTGAGGGCTGGATCTGCACCCTGCAATGCAGCCCCTCCTGGGTGGGGAGCAAGCGCCGTCAGGGTGAGCACCTCCTCGCAGCGGGTTTCCAGGGTTTCACAACCTCAGCACTCGGGGCAGACCAGTGAACATGAGAGGGACTTTGATTTACACAATTCCCACTTATTCCCAGTCTTAAGGCATCAAACAATGCTTTGGATACACCCTGACGCCCACATCCTCCCTACCTGCCCCACACAAGTTTCCTGTCCAAGCCTCCTCCGCCCTCTGCACTCGTCATGCAACAAGTCCTGCTGATAGCTTGTGCCAGGTGACTGCTGCTCCACGTCCCGTGTAGGCTGCCAGCCAAGCTCTGCTGCCCTGCTAGTCCAACGGTCTGAAATGACCTTCAAGAGGTTGGCTGCAAGGTGAAAGTACACAAGCAGACTGAAGCTGGTTATTCAGCATCCAGGGATTAGAGCAAACGAGAGGAAACAAAGCTGGTTTGATTGTCTTCTGCAAGACATCATTGCCTAAAAGTCAGATCTGCAAGCCCCAAAGCAGAAGCTAAGAAGAGCCAAGGGCCAAGGTAACCCAGACTCAGAGGACTGGAAGACTCCTGGCTGGGCTACCGGGGCAGAGGACGAGAGCCAGTGAGAAGTGGGAAAATATTATTCCGGACTATGTCTAACTGGGTACTGAAGTGTGGATCTCAGTCACTGCCCTATCTTCTCTCCTACAGTCAGTCGCAGGGAAATTCTGTATGATGGCATCATCTTTGATTCAAAGTGGGAGAGACAACAGTCCAAACCAGGAAAAACTTTGGCAATAGGCAATTTTCAAAAGACAACCTTGAAAACCCTCCCCCAACTGAGTGTCCTAGTAATGTTCCAGTGATTCCAGAGAGCCCTAATGCAGATTTTATCTGCCCTGTTGCCACTGAATCGTACCATGTTCTTTTACTTACCCCCTGAGTGCTTCTAGAGCAGACTGGCTGGGAGGATGCACAACAGCACAATTGCACCCCAAAATCATCAGGTGATTGCTTAAGTCCTCCAGAGGAGGGGTGAGTGATCTGGGAAGAGGAAGGTGAGGAGGTTCTCAACAGATCTCAACCCCCTGCTTTTGCTTAGCACCACCACGTGCCTTCTGCAATGCCCAGTCTGTAAAGGTGGTGCCCAAGCTCAGGGGGTAATGAGGATTTATGGTTAAAATTCTCCCTCTTCAGTCCTTGAACAAGCAAAGGGTGGCTCCACATTTCCTCCCAGTCCCATCAAGCTCGACGATGTGTGACTAACTCTTTCATTGACCAAAACCCAACCACTTCCCTCACGTGGCCTTACATAACTGCTCATCTATTTTGTTAATGAATGGAGCTTGAGAAAATTTCCATTGCCCAAGGCCCTGGGGGGAAAATGCGTGAGCACCGGTCTCCACCTTTTGTGTGCTGATGTGGGATTTTCCTATGGATTAACTGAGTACAGTGGAATTATTTTTTGGTTGCCGTCATTGGTGCCTGAAATGGTAAGCTAACAGCTGGGTGCCATGGAGATGGGGGGAAAAAAAAAAAAAAAAAGAGTCCCTGCCTAAGTCAGAGGAAAGAGGAGACTCCCTCTGCCAGGAGGAGCGGCAGAGACGTCACTGCTGCGGCCAGGGACTGCACCTATTCCCAGGTAAAAGCTGCTGTGTTTGCTCAGCCCTGCATGGAGCCAAAATACCTCCCAGCCTCTCTTGTCTCTCTGCCACAAACCCAGTAGCTGCTGGTGTCCTGGGAGTCAGACCCGGTCCTGGAGCTGGCAAACAGCTCTCTCTGCCCTGCCACAGTCAGGATGGAGCAGCCAGGAGGACAGTCCTCATGGACAGGGCTGTTGGGGGTGCTCCGTAAGCTCAATTACTTCCTCCATGTGCTCTTCAGCCTTTTCTCTTCTCTCAGGGAAGGAGTCAGTGACTTAGAGCATCTGTGGGAGTCTGGTCTGTTTTTCTTACTCTGAAGGCAGTGTAAATCACTGATTCCCAGTCTGATCCTGGGCAGCAGTGGAGGAGGGTAACAGGTACCTGTTGGCTATATCGGCATGTCAAAGGCACACACACCAGCATTTACAGTGGGTAGGAGCTGGAGGGAAGATTGGGATATCCCAGTGTTTCTAAAAGCCCATACTGACACTTCAGATTTTCCCACTTCACTGTCATGCCACCTAAGATAGAAATTACTATTACTATAAAAGTCCTTCTGCCAGTTGAAGGCTGGGGAGGGGGGAACTCTACCTCTCCCAAAGCAATGTCATGCAAAGGCATTTGTAAGTGCTATAGACACGTGATTTTCAGAAACATGATTCGTGCTGTTCTCTGAGGATGTACTTTGGAACCGAGGTACTTGTTGGGTGTGCAATGTGGGCTCCCCATGGTGTGAGCTACAAGTCTCACAGCCGTAGGTTTAGGAATGCTGCTGAAGCTAACAGGATAGCTAGGTTGAACTGGGCATGGCTGCAGTACCATGAAGGATGGCAGTAGCAGCACTGAAATACTGGAGGATGCTCCTTTCAGTTCATGGGAAGAAAATGCAAATGCAGCCCTAGCCTCTGTAATGCCTGGTCCATGTGCAACGATAAGTAAATATTTAACTGCGGGAAGAACATTCCCTTCCAGAGATCGAAGCAGCCGAGTTAATCAGTTCCAGACTATATTCAAGTCATGGGTGTCAAGAGGACAATACAAGTTCAAAACCTTGAGGATGTTCAAAGTCTTCTACTATGCCTGGGCAGTTGCCATGTCTACCCTGGGATGCTAAAAAGGAGGATCTTTTCACCTGCTGAGAAAGCAGGATCATTAACTCACTCAAGGACATGCCTCACAGAAAGGGGGAAGGGCTGGACATGTGGCAAACAGGGAGTTTGAAGATTCTCCTGTTGCATCTGGATGGTGCTTCAGAAGCTTGGGAACAGAGGCTGCTGCAGCAGCTGGGTTGGCCTGGGAAAGCCCTCAGGCAGGTCTTGAGATGTTTCCTGGCCTGGCAGCACACTGGATGTTCACCTGCAGGGCTGATGACAGAAGTTGTCACTGGTAGTAGTTCTCAGGCTTCGGAAGGTGCTCAGTTTCTGCCAGACCATCCTCTTACACAACATATTTCCAGTTATTCTTTTACCCCAGTATAGTATAGTATATATCTGCCCTCATCTGTCTCTCCCTCACAAAGCCAGTCTGTTCTCTTTAGAGATTATGCAGTGGAGAGAAGGTTGTTAGTACTCATCTCTATAATAAAACAAGCTCTTCCAGACATGATGTAGTTCATATTTTCTTATGGTGTCTGTAGGGCTCACACTACGCTCCTGGAGCCTTGGAAAGAGACTTAGGTATTGGCATGCTTCCTCCCACCTGCATCACTGGCTGACGAGCTGATGAGCTGGAGTCTTGGCTGCTCCTGACTGCTCATACATCTCTGATTTTTGCTGGTGCTTCAGAGTAGAGATGTCTCTGTGGAGAAAAAAACACTCTAAGAATATGTTTATCTTTAGGCCCACCTCTCCTCTGATGTCTCCCCGACAAAACCCTTTGAGGTTCAAGGTAAATGTTGCCAGTCCCCTGCACCAAACACTATTCTTTTCTCAAGAGCCTATTTTGCTTGAAAGGACATCATTAAAAGTTGGGGGGAGAAAGGAAGAAAGTGATTCAGTGTCCCAGTCCACTTGGATGACTGAGCATCTCTTAAGTGCTTCAGCCAAAGCACTCAATATTTACTATTAGGCGTATTTTTTTGTTAACAGTCAAAAGAGTCGAATATTTTACCATGCAATTGAAACCTTTGTGTATTACTCAAAGCTCAACTCCTCCTAGAGGAATGGCAAATCAGAAGCTGTAATGGTAAACTGAATTCTGGCTACAAAATAAAAAAGCAAAAGTCTGTGTTGCTATTTTTCACTTTGCATTTAAATCCTCTGGACTGAACAGCCCTCGCCAGGCACCGTGTAAAGTTTTTTCCTAAAATAAGATGACAGGGGTCAGGGGCCCAAGCTAAGCTGATTAGCACAGCTAAAGCCGTATCACATTGCCACAGTAGGGTCATATGATTGATCACTGGGGTAAATATTTAGGAAGCTTCCCAGGGAAGGGGAGTAGATGGGATGGACCATAGGAAAAAATGGGAAAATGGGCACCTGGGGTGTAGCTAAGGGAGGGTCTGATACCATTCGCCTGTCGTAATACAGATAAGAAAAGCAGGGGTAGCTTTGCTTTGAGTTACACCTCCCACCGGTCGCCCCTCTGAACACGTGTTCTGCACCACTGACCCAGGACTGGGGATCACCTTCACTGCAAGGCATTATCAGCAGCAAGACAGGGAGACATCGAGGCAGTCCATGTCACTCTGTAACTACATGACACCATCCCACCAGGCCTCGCCAGTGCCTGTCAGCCCTGCTGTGGCAGCCAGGGACAGCACAGCACCCACAGCAGAAGGGTGACATGCTCATCAGCCGGTCAAATGGGCTCACCATGGGCTTTGACTTTGCCATAGGCGGTGTGGGACCCTCCATGAAGGGCAGGCGGGTCAGGAAGTTTTGTGGGGGCTCTGAGCAGCTCCCAAACCCTGCCGGCATGTGAGTGGCAGCAGGGGGGAGCAGTGCCAGCCACAATCCCTGACCCTTCCCTCTGCCATCACACCTCCTCCTCCTACTGGGGGAGTAAAGGTGGAGAGCAAACAAGCCTTGCTAAAGTAAACGCTCGTAAACGCTCGTTCACATCCACAGTGGGCACCTCCTGGTGTGACCTGGGGGGAGTTTTCTTCCTCTCCTACCTCCAGCTTAGGTGCTTGAGGAGCTAAACCCTGCTTTCAGAGCAGTACCCAGCTCACCTCAGCCCCCGAGTTCTCCTCTGGGGCCAGGCTGCACCCCTCGCTCCGCTGGGGCTGTGTTAAGGTGGTGCTGACTGGCCTCAGCCTATCCACAGCCACAGCCACAGGTCCCCACAGGGCCTTCCCCCACTGGTGGGGTCTGCAAGATGGTTGCCCTTCTTCACAGGCAGACCACAAAACTCGTGGAGACTCCCGTCCCTGCCAGGCCCAGAGACCCCACTGAGGCGCCATCTCAGGAACAAGGGGACCACCCCAAGATGGCACCTGCCTTGTGATGGCACCCGCCTTGTGATGACACCCATGGGCAGGCCCAGGAGGGGGAAGCAGCACCCAATCCTCCTCTGCTGCCCCACAGTTCAGTGGGGACCAGAGAGGCCTCTGGGCCCCACTTTCTCCCACAAATGAGGGGCGACATCCCAGGCTTGAACCCAGCCCTTGGTAAGCACAGCCTGGCTCAGCCACCAACCACCTTGCCATGAGGCACCCAGGGCCACAACGTGAAGAGTATCCCGAGCTCCCTCCATAATTAACAGCAGCCAAAACGGTAGCTGGGAGAGATGAGGGGCAGGTGGGAGGGAGGCACTGCCCCAGTGTCCACCACTGCAGCACCCTCCTTCTTCCCAGTGGGTCCTGGGTGCCCAAAAGGCAATGGAGAACCTCTATTATTAAACAGGTACGAGTGCCAGCTGCCCCGGGGGGGGACGTGGGGGGGTGGGCAGCTTTCCACACATGCAGGACTTTTACAAACCTCTCCCCCTATCAAACTCAGTGGTTAAAAAAGAAGCCAGCAAAAGTTAACCTTCTCCTTTAACCATGGTTTTACCAGCTCTCTTTTCTTTGCTGTTTGTCTTTCCTGCCCTGTTGCAGACTGAGGTCGTTTGCCAGAAAACAAGACAAAGGCTCGTTGCTGCCAGAATCTGCCCTCCAACAACAAGGAATAGCAGTAAGTGGGCAAGTAGGGACACACAGAGCTGCACAGAGAGCGAGAGAGAATAGCTCCTATTATTTTGGTAAGTCGCTGTTGACTTTGAGGCAGGACTCTCAGGGAAAGGTAACAGCTGGTGTTAGACAAATGATACAGCTAGAAAAAACAGAGGAGCTTTTAGACACACAAATCCTTCCGAGCTGAAGCAAAAGGTTGTAAACGTCAGCCTGAGCACAGACTGTAAAAGCTTCCTCTGAGTATCTCTCTTCTTTCTTCAGGGAAAAATGAGGCTCGATGGGGAAAGAACTCGCCCCTCGGCAGGCAGCAAAACAGAGGCATGACTGGATCCCTGATCCTGACCCTTCTGTGAGGAGACGGTGCTTCCCCACCTGCAGAAGCCATTGTTGTTGCTGGGTCCATCAAACAAAACCTGTTACGGTACTGCAATGACACCCTTAGCACTTGTGAAGCACCGGCAGGTGCTTTGCCACACTGCATCGCTGCACACGAGGGGTTTGCAAGTGCAACTCAGAGCCAGCCTTGTAATGTTGAGCTGTGATTTACACTGACTCCAGAGATTTCACCTCGTGCAACTGCTCCAACTCAGTCTTCGCTGCAAATATTCATGGTATTTTTCAAAAAAAAGGAGCAGCTTGCAGGCCGTGGGGAGATGTACCAGGGTTGAGCAGAGCTCAGGAACTGCACCAGCACTGAAAGAAGCAGGTGAGTTAGAGGAGGCACAGCATGAAGACACTGTTGAGCTGCTACCTGACTTGCCAGTGAAGCAAACTATGCTCTGCCAGGTTACAGGGTGAAGCAGCAGTAGCATACTGATTAATGATGTCGAAGTCGCTAGAGGACCTGTCTCAGATGCAGCAGACATTTCACATTGCGTTCTGGGATCTGTACGTGTGCTTTAGGCCAGCACTCTCGATTTGAACTGCAGCGCCATTTGTCCCTAGGCAGACGCCTTGGTTTTGATATTGCACAATGGGATTTGCACAGGAGACTGCATTTGAGTATAATCACATTGAGTGTCACAAGAGAAACCCAGCCTATAGGCGGCAAACTCTGTCCCTGTGACTGGTGTTCAGCTATGCAATTTCCTATTGCACGGCGTGAACGTTTTCCAACTTGCTGTTTCAGGCCTGTCTCACCCTCTACTTTCCCTCTGTTATGAAACTCTAGAGATGCTTCCCCAGCAACGACGCTATTTTGTTCGGGAGAGAAAAACCTAGGACTGACCAACCCTGCTATCAACAAACAGGTGTCTCAGATAGCAACAAAAGAACCAGCATCAATAATGGAGAGGGGAGAGAGAGACAGAGACGCAATGAAGTGGAGAGAGGGAAGCCAATCAACTTAATGAAATAAGGCACAAGGTTAGTGAAGGGCTATTTATAGACTCCAACTGGTTCAGCCCTGTGCACTTAGAGGCTGGTTCAAACTGGCTCCTTAACAGCAGTAATAATCATTACAGAAAAGAAAGAGAAAAAAAGCGAAAGCTTGGAAAATTCACTGCCGGAGGTAAAGCTTTAGAGCCGGGGCTGGCTGGAGTCAGAAGTAACTGCATTACTGAGAGATTGAAAGGTTAATAGGAAACCAGCTGACACTGAAAGAGAACAATTAGAGAGGTTAAGGGGCTTAATATTAGATTAATGTTTGCCTGGAGGAGCAAAAGCAGAGATTTCAGGAAAATGGGAGAATGGTTCGCAGAAGGCTGTTTTTTCATGGATGGAGAGCCCCAGGTCTGCTCCTACCACTCCCCAGATAAACTGGAAGAAGGTGACTCTGCCGTTCCTTGCCAGTCTTGCTCAGTCTCCTCTTTCCATCTCTCTTCCTCCCCTCCCATCTGTTTGTCTCTTGAACTCCCTTTGGAGTTTGCTCTCCCCCCTTAAGCACTGTCTGTGTGGTCTTAGTGTCTTCCCTGTGTTCCTCCTCCATCCTCCCACTGTCTCCTTAAAGGTCATAATAATAAAATGATGCTCAGCATTCCCATGGCCCTTTCATTCCTCTTCAGCATGCTGCTCTCCAGAGGCAGGGGTGGTGGGGATGGACGCTTTTATCCACATTACCTCTAACCAGGAGTCAAAGCTTCAAAGACAAAAGAGTTGACAAAGATCAGATGTCAGGCCTATTCCCCAGAAAATTCTCCGCAGCTAGACAGACGATACTGACACTGGTGAGGTCCCTGACTACCAGCAGTCATTTTAAAAGGCTTTTTAGCAGGAAGATGTGGGACATACTGCAGAAAGTACTGATGTAGCAAGATAGGAACTTATGGCATGGATTGATGGCATCTCCAAAACACAAAAGGGGGGTTGAAGAGGTAACATTCAGCACAAAGAATACAGTTCTGCCAGATGAAGGGCCATACACACGCTACTGCTGTGTGGTGGGCTGAGCACTGAACAGACAGAAGGTTAAAACATGCCTCTTACAGGAAGACAACAAAAAAAGGGGGATGTTCTGTAGCTCAGAGATGCTGGATGTTCCATAAGATGTTCTTCCTTCCCCCACAGTATGGGATGAGTAGCAAAGGATTTGGGATGGACTCACTGCATCTGTACAGTGCAGTCTCCTCAGCCATAACCTGACCTGGCCCATTTCCCCATGGTTACCACAGTTGCTGACACACTCAGTCCCCTGAGAGCCCCTGTACCTCGGTGCCAAGACAGCCTCGTCACAGAGCACCACCAGCTGCTGCTTAGGACAATTCTGGGCGCACTGGACTGCTCCCCGCGCCACCGGGAGGGACTCCTGCAACCCAGGGAGACATTCTCCCCTCCTGCACCACCCGCTGCTGCTGCACTCAAGGATCTTTCCAAAGGCACGTGCTCCTCCCACGGGACAGGGAGAACTTTCCCCGAGTGCCTGGCTCTTAGCGGCTGCTTGTGGATTCAAACAAGCACAAGCTGGCTGGATCCATCCGTATCTTACACTGCTTCCCACAGCACAGCCTCAAGCCTGAAAATCTGCCTGGCAAGATGAGAAAGCACTCAGCGCTTCCTTCTAGGGCTGTAAAAGCCAGGCTGGAACTCTGACACCCTGCAGGCACCTGACAGAAAAATTTCCTCACTTGTGATAATGACAGTGAATGTCCCAGCCGAGGCGAGTTGTGGTCGTCTGCAGTGTATTAGCTCCAAAACACTTGAAATGTAGTGCTCTGGCTTAATGCAACCTATGGAGGTCACCCATGGTTTCCCCAGGGGAAAAGACCAAGGAGGCTCTGGCTGGCATCAGAAGGCAATTCAAGCTGTTTTCTTCTTATGTCCATGGCAGCTGAACACTGACTTCTTCTCACCAGCTGGGACACTGCTGATTGATGGAAAGATGGCTAGAGAGGCATTCACTGGATATATTATTCCTCAGGTCTCTCTTCCATGCAGCCACATCTGTTTAAAAGCAACGAGCCTGAAGGGACAGGCTCTACCTCCCACCTTCCCATCCTACATAGGGGCATTTCCCAGGTCTAACATAAACCTCCCCTTGTGTCAGGCCAGACACATCCCTGGAGCTGCATCTCAAAATATCTGATATACTCCCAGTGCTGACCTCTGCGAGAGCCCAGGCGGACCCATCACCTCCAGCGCGCAGTGCCCCGGAGTTAAAAGCACATTTCAGCTAAAGATCTCCAAGTGCTGTACAAAAAGCCATTAATCCTCAAGCCACCCCTAGGAGCCAAGCCTGTAATTATTTGGCTCGACATTTATCTCTGGAACTCACTGTGCCATTCCCCCAGCCTGGGGATGAAGGAAGGTAAAACAATACCTACCATTTCGTAACAATTGCAAATTAAATCGACTGCAGCTCAGCCGTTAAGGGAAATGTTACCTTTTCCATAATCACCCCCTGCAGGCAAGAGCCTGAGAAAATGTAGCAACAGCTATTCTTTAACAGTTAGGTAAACTTTGACACAAAATTTAAGCAACAAGCTCCCGAGTCAGACAGCCAACAAGTGGCAGAAGACTTCTGAGAACAAAAATCAGGAATCCTACCTCTTGGTTTCTTGTTCTATCAACTGAATTGTCTTTCCTCTAGACTCCCCCACCACCACCCCCATTCCCCCCTTAAAGATGACCATCAAAGGAAAAGAAATGCCACTTATGCCCTTTATGTGCCTTTGTAATAGATTAAGGAACCTGTAGGATTTCAGTCCAAGGGAAAAAGATTAAGTGTTTTTCCACTTGTTTTCTTATATTAGAAATGCAGGTCTTCAGGAGCATGAAAGTGTCCAGCCTGTCTAGCCTAGATCATGACAAAACCAGGAACAAATGAAAGACAAGAGAGCAAGAACGGGGCAGAGGAGATAAGGGGAGGGGAAATCGAGTCAAACTCACACAGTGCTCTCTGCAAGCAAAAACTGCGTAAACACAGTAACACAATAACACACCAAATATCAGTAAGAAATGATGTGCTATTTAAGAGGTGACTCTCCCGCAGCTCCAGTCAGGGTGTGAGAACCCCCAGAGGTCAATCTCTGAGCACCCCAGGAGATCTGCATGGGAAGAAGACAAGGAAAAAAGAAAAGGATCCTTATACCTTTTTCTTCTTCTCAAACAGAAGCCGTAAGTGGCATGAGGTCTCAAATAAGACAGACCCAACCTACAGGAACGGGAAGGACTGGGCAACAAAAGCAAAGCAATGGCTGTCCTTTTTACGCCTCCAGTGTTGGCTGGGTTCATGCAGCGGAATCCCTGGAGAGGAGATGCTGAAGGGAAGAAGCATGGGGATGGGTGGGGTAAACCAACAATACAAAAGGCAATTACAGAGTGAAGCGGAGGTGAAGAAAGCAGCAGAAGGACAGGGCTGGAGCAAATGTCAGCACACAGAGGAAATTGTCCCACTTCAGTCCAGAGAGCAGAAAGGTCACTCAATCATTTCTAGCTGACAAAGCTGTCCCCTTTACAGTCTGCCTCTGCCCTCTTCCTACAGCTCCCTCCCCTACCTGTTCCAGGGAGGCCGCAGGACGCCACTGTGGTATAAGCCCAGAAGGCAGTAAAGAAAAATTTCAGTCAGTTCCAGCTGTACCTGTTTAAACTACTTCTGTGGCTGGGAGATTTAATTACAGCTAGTCTGCAACGTGCAGGCTTTGCACTGCTTTAATAGTCTGGGATGGAAACCTGTATGACCAGAGGGTGGCGGGAAGGCTGGGGGGGTGGGTGTAGGGGGGTTGCAGCTGTATTGAAAGAAGTGCACTAGACCAGGCGGTGCCTGGATGTGGCTGAGGGGTACACAAACTGTGTTTGCACAAGGGCACCTGGTTGCAAGTCACTGGGCGCTCTGAGGGCTAAAATCCAATTCAGTAAGCAAAAGCCTTTCCTTAGGAAATCTATTTTCTCCGTTCTTTGAACACCCACTCAGGTAGCTTCTCCAGAAACATCCAAGCACAGAGCATTAAATGATAATCCGTTAAAATTACCTCCTTCCTGACCAAATACCTGCCAGTTCATTGCTACATCGCTTCATTGCTACACCTAGGTGTACCGAAACCTGGGAGAAGCCCAAGAACTGCCTGCGGTACCCAAGCGCGAACCTTGTGGAAACCCCTTCCCTGTGTCAGGAAGCAGTGAATACGCTCCCTGCCCACCTCACGGCCCCCCAGGCTGCGCCTGAGCTTTTCAGGCCAAACTGGTGCCTTGAGCTACAGCCACACCGTTCCCCTGTCCCAGGAAAGGACTGCGAGGAGCGCTTCCCAAACAGATGCCACCGCAGCCAAGCAATTGCTGATGCTAGAGCGGTGCCTGCTGGTCGGTCATATCAGAAGCACTTTGAAATGTATCCACAGAGGATGAACTTTGCAGTCAAGTTCAGGAAAACATTTCTAGGGAAGACCCGTGTGTCCAGATCCGCTGTGTTTCTGCCGGAGAGCTGCCTCCCACGTTCCCACCCGCCGCAAACAATATGTCCCAGTTTTGTGAATCAGTCTGGTATTTATTTCTACTGGACCCCCAGCCCCACACCGTTTCCCATCTTTATTTATTCTTTAAGGGTTTGTTTTGTTTTTTTTTTTATTTTTAAGCCAATCCCAAGGGAATATATGACTTTATTATATATAGTGTAACTGATGAAGTTTCAATAATGCAACTCCCTGTGAAAGTTCAGATTCTGGACAATGTCATCCCAGCAAGCTCCTTCATGTCTAATGCTAAGAACGTAAGGCACCTCAGATCACTGAGAGCTTTAGAAAGATCTGACATTTTACATACTATTTACATGCCTTTTACACATAGAAAAATGTTAAAAATGCCAATAACGCCACTGTTATGCAAACTGGGTGAAACAGGTGCCAAAACTGCTGTCCTTTTACTGTCCTTATGATGTGCTGCGAGAGAGAAATGATGCTATGGGTGAAACAGCTCTTGTCACAGAGGCAGTGTCTTGAATGCTCACAAAATGACAAATATAAAAAAATGAAGTCCCAAAGAAATAATCTTCAGAGAGGTAACGTAGCACTCTTATGCCACTTCCGACAGCAATGTATGATACTGGACTTTGTCCTCAGCCCGAGGATCTGGAGACAATTTAGATATGAACAAAAGAAAATAGGTAGTTTATCATGTAGTTCCTGAATTTACAGTACAAAAGAAAATAGAGTTCTATTAGAAGATTTGGATTACATCCCCCTGAGACTACAGCTCTTCTAGGTAACAACACATACCTATCCAGACACACACACATGCTCCTAAGGCAGGAGTTCAAAATGGGTAAGGTTAGTAACGGCAAAGGGATTCATCCATCTTCATGGGTCTTCCAGGGGCTGAAAATGTACAGCAAACTCTCTCTTGGATACTCACAGACCCACGTTTTCTTGCTGATGGCAGGTGGTGCCATGTTCAGCAGCCTCAGCTAGAGGCTTCCCATTATTCACATTTGTTTGCTATTTTGCCACACTTGAACTGTCAGGCTGACATTTTACATCACCAGCATAAACAGGGCAGATGTAGGTGGGAGGTGGGCAGGCAGACAAAAACAACTTAAGGCTGTTAAATGCCTTTCTGAAGAACTGGATATTATCTGTACTGCTGTTTGAACTCCCCATGCTCTACAGAAACCAAAACATTCAGTTGAATACATATTTAAGGTAGACACTGGCCAAATTTCTGTGTTGGGCCAGCAGCTGCACAGATTTTAACCATCCTATTGTTTCAGCAGAAGAAAGCACCCCTCTCCCCACATCTGCTCCAGCACAATTCACTGGAGACTGCTCCATCTAGGGAAAACAGACTCCACAGAAGCACTGATCTAGGAGCAAATACTGTAGTAACTTAAACCATTTCTACTCTAAACGCTCCAGTGGACTAAGAGGGTAATAATGTACCTCTTCAGCATACCTCCCCCCTGCCCCCGCCCCCAGTACGAGCAGTGCTCAAAACACAGGTGCACACACATTCATGCACCTATAGAGAACGTAAACATTTGCACATATGTGAAGCACAAAATTTCCAGACATCATTGGTCTTTACTTAACAAGTCAAAGCACCAGCTTGTACGGCCCATTTATAAACAGCTTTTCTCCTGAACGCGCTGTTTCTCTTTCTAGCAGAAGGGGAGGACAAGAGCACAGAGAACCCCATCTTCTCTGCTGCCTAAACACACGGAGTTTCACCCGAACAGAATTCCCACATGCATTGCCATGCTAAAGCTCTCTGTGCGTTCTCTGTTTCCCCACGTGTCCGACAAAAGATCTTGCTAGTAGCTTGTAGCTGCAACTGAAGGTGAACGGAGCTCTACCTTAACCATACGAAGGCCCCAAAGCTACGCAAGCATGCAGGAAAGCCAAGACTTAGTCACGTGTGCTCCCCTAATCAGTGAACGCATCTGACAGACTTGGTCCTAATTTCACTGTGTGTCAGTTTGCCCATCTGTAAAAAGGGGACTGTACCACCACCTGTCTAAGAGGGTAGAAAATTTGTTTGTGAACTGGTCAGATGCTATGGTGTGAACAATATAATTCAAAAACATCTGAAAGAAAGTGAATTACTCTAAAGTGTATGTTGGATTATGCCTAAAAGGGAAAGCCAGGAGGCTACACAAAGTTAATGCAAAAAATCAAATTAAATGTTGAAGCAGGATCCATTTACTACCAGCCACAGGAATCCGCTGAAAATACTAGTCCATTTTCAGAATGCAAAGTACAGGGAGAATAAGGGAAGATTGTGCAGAAAATCTTGAATTCAGCATTCTCTAATCTTTCAGTGTTTGATTTTGCCACTACAATGAATCTCTGCCATAATTTATTTGGCTACAGAAACAGAGAACTGAAAAACCACCAGATAATAAATAATTATTAACGTGGAACACATTAGTTATGATTACAATGTTTCAATTCACCATATACTTGTTACCACTGTGATACCACAGTGATTAGAAAAAGCCTATGAGTTCTGGGTGATTGATAGGCTGCAGAGCTGAACCAGAGGACTTTCATATTTAACTGGTGCTGTTGAGCAAAACTCACGATTCAGAGCCGTGACGGAGCCAAAGAACAATAAATAGTCTGGCTGTGTTCCATGCAGTGGCATATTTGGGGATCATGTAACAGTGGTCCCAAAGTAGGTATTATTTCCTGTGACCTTTTTCCCTGCTAGATTGGCCACAGGAACCAACCAGGTCCCCACCCACTGGAAGCTAGTGAAACTTTTCTCAGGGCGCTGGCGTGCTTCACAGCAGACGTAATTTAGCAACTGTGAAAGGACATTGAGCAATAAAACTCTGCACGGAACCCGCTCCACTCCTCAGTGATAAAATTCTGCTGCCCTGGTAAAATTTTCCTCCTCCCGCTGTTGAGAGGGGAAAAAAAAAGCGGTGGAGTTGGGAAGTGGAAGGGTCCACACAGCCCAGCACACAAGCACAGGACACCAGCAATCTACCTGTAATGGGAAACATGACCCACAGCATCCCTGGATCACAACATCTTTTTAGAAGGAACAAGCCCCTCACCCCCATGGGCTGGTCCTCAGCCATAAAGGCCTTCAACCTCAAGGTCCCACAGACAGCTTCTTATAGTTTTCTTCTTCTCAAATCCAAACTTTGGCCCATCATGTCTGCTGGCCTTGCATTACCCTAAATCATGATGCTGCTGGTGAGATCATTTCCCTCAAGTGTCCAGGCCCCTCTTTCTGATGTTCTAAAGATAACAAAAAACATAGCATATCTTTGCCAATTTCTAATTCCTCTGGACAAAAAAAAAAATAAATATTGGCGCTTGAAAACATATGCAACAAACCATCCCACACGGTAAACCACCCCCAAACTCACCGAACACCCTTTGTCTGAGTAAGTGGGCAGCAAACTGCCTCCTACAGCTTTTAACGCAAAAGAGCTAATTTATACGGGATTCATCTTCAGGAGCCCTTTTCTCCCCGCCAAGATCAACAGCCTCCCCTAGAAACCCTCCCTCTCCGCACAGCAGAGGGAACTCAGAAACCCCCCACACACTGCTGAGTTCTGCCCCAGGGCAAGTCCTGCCATGGCAGAGCAATACCAGTGGGACACACGGGGCTCCAGGCTGCCACTCTGGCACCTAAAGCTTCTCACTTCTTTTTCAAATGTTGTCTCACTGGGACTATCTTCTGGCTGGAGTGACAGACACTGTCACCACCAAGGTCTTTCCTTGATTAGTTTAGTTAAATTAGTTATTTAGGTTAGCTTAACATTCACTTAAAAATGAGAACTCGCAACTGGAAGTGAAACCTCTGAATATCTACTTCTCAACCAGAGCTAGCAGGGAAATGCTGATACCAATGGAAAGGCATGGCTCCTCCGCTGCCAGGACTGCAAGGCACAGCCTGTTGCAGCATAAGGCAAGCATTTCAAGAGATGATTCTGGGATGAATTTACCCTTGGAGCCCTAAAAAACAGTCTGTTTTGCAGACACAGAATTTCCAGACCTTATTTGCACTTACCTCCACCTACCATTCATCGCTCAGTTCCCCTGTTCCATTTTACTGGTCCAACTCTCAAGTCTCTTTTCCCCTTTCCCCAAGGAACCAAACAAGGATCAATAGCGCGTATTCGAAGAGCACTGAATCCCCCAATGAAGAGGAGCGGCAAACAAGCACAACCGGATACAATAGGAAAGGAAAACAGCCTAAATGGGAAAGAAACCTGAGATTTCTAAGGCTAGGAATGACTTTTTCCTAAGCAGAGACACAGTTTGTCTCTCTAACTGCTAGGAAAAAGTGGTAAGTTTTGGAAGTCACAGGCCCATCCTCAGATATCCAACAGGGATGAAGCAGAAGCTGCATTATACCCAAGTTTTATATTTGGATCATATAAAACTTGTCAAAGTGGAAACTTAGATACATCCTTGGGCTTAGGATACACTGATTTCTCCCATGACTGTACTAGTCAAGCCACAGTGGCACACACGGTGCCCCATGGTCAACTCTACTCACTACCTTTTAAGGAGGAAAGTCCCCTTGAGGTTGACCCTAAGGCAAAGCTCCTCAGAATTTTGTTCGCATGCTCATTAGGATCCATAGACACGTCTCATGTCCTTGTACCTATGCCACAGTTCAAACTGCACCCACAGACAGTGGGGGCACACAAGCTCACCTCTCCTTTGGTGCTTTGGGTAGTAGTAAGTTAACCTGCTACTGCTTGAAGAGAATTGTACTCCAGCAGCAGCGTGTCACAGAGGGTGTGCATCACTTCCTTGCAGTCTGTCAGGTTTTAAGGCACAGATACAAGTCTGCTCAAAAGACAACCGTGCCACCTGTTGGCGATCCTGCTGTCCCTAGCTTTTGCTGCAATCCTGCTCCTGGAAGCCAGTCCTCACAACTCTGCCTGTGGAGCTCCGTATGAAGTTGGCTCATGGGCACCGATGAAGGCTCTTTCAACTCACACAACTGCTTTCACACTGTAATCTATTAGATTACTTCTCCCAACAGTTGCATAGCCAATGATAAAGTGAGGACAGTGTAACTTTTCACCCAGAACAGCTAGATCCAGGACAGGGTGTTTGCACACAACCGAAAGCTAGCCTGTGCACCTCAGCACAACACAATGCTGCCTTGACAACTGTGGTTTGAGTTTGATGCACAAAATCCATAAAATCAGTTATATACCAGCACTCGAGCTCTGACCTCATTTATTGTGGGATAAATGAGGAGCAAGGTCTCCTGCAGGCACTGCTTCCATAGGTTAAAGCTAGTACAAAGAAAAGGACAGTCAGGACCAAGGAATCAATTGTGATGTGTCTTGCGAGCACAAGTACTTAGCAGCAGCTTCTACTCACTGTGAGTTTCTATTATTAGCAACAGTCAGGTCTCAACATCAGCATGAGCAAGGACTCCGGGGTGGCAGAGCGCAGGCTCACTTCCTGGATACAGTCAGCATTTCCCGGACTCAAGTCATACACCAGCCAGAAGTAACTGTTTGCATCTTGAGTGAGCTTCTACTTTTTGCTATTGAAAACTGCCTATTTTTGCATTCACTGCAAGATAAGATCGGACACAATTTTTTCATAGAAATAAATGTTTATTCTCCTTTTGTTATTGCGCAGGAAACATTTGGAGAGAGGGACATGGGGAATGGCATTGCAAATCCTGTCATCGAAACTGGCAGGAAGTCAGATCAATTTATTTTCCCAAATGTCCAGCTTCACATCCCTGTGCAAAAAAAAAATCTACCCATCATAGAAACCACAGAAACAACAGTCCCAATAAAAAAAGCCCTGAGCTTCACTCTTGCTTTGAAAACTGCAAAGTCTATTCTTCTACCAGTGCATAGAAGTTTCCCATGCACAGCAGACACTGTGCAGTGTGACTGGGTGGAAGCAGGCCATGAGACAGGGTAGACCCTGTAGTTCTTCGTCTTATGTCAGCCTGCCCTACAAGTGGGGTTTTCTACTTCTGATAAAACTCCAGAATTCCACAAATAATGCTGAAGTCTTCCGGCAACTGTGGTTGATTAACCACAACTACTTACTATTTTTGAAGGCCGTTGCTTTTTGCTTTGGAAACAAAGTCGATGATACCAGCTGTCAAGGAATTTTCAAAACCACACCCTATGTGAGATTTTTGCATGCTGTTTAGTATTAAACTGCACAGGATGAATGCACTGTATTAGATGAACTGGTATAGTTTCTGGGAGCAATTCCAGCTCCTCCAAATAACCATTTTTTGGACCATTATTTCTCCTATTAATAACAGAAAGCATGCCTTTGTCCAAGCAGGAAAACAAGCTACAGGTTTACCCTTACCACAATACATATGACAAAAGACATCTTTGTGTGAAAACTCATTAAAATGTTTCCAAGAAGTAGACAGCGTCATCCTCATAAACCTGTTGAAGATGCAATGGAGAAAGGCACTTGGCTCAGGAGCTGTGACTTAAATATATATATATCTATCTAAAAATAAATCACTTTGTGTTCAAGATTATTTTGGGGATCAGTTACTGACTTTCAAGGTTAAATAAAAAGTGTAGGTATATATTACAAAAAGAAATGGCAAAGTTTTTTACATCTTAATTTGTTAAAAAAACCTTTTTATCAGCAAGTATTTACAGACAGCAGTAGAGGTAAGATGGCCTAGCTCTAACAAAACATCCTGTTGAGCATTCCTGCAGTGCAGCTGCAAAGAGCAGAAGAAATCGTGAGTGGAAGTAAACATCTAAATGGTACATGTAACATTAAGGAAGGATGTCAAGTTTTCTGTAGGGTCTGTGCTTCCTACAACAGGACAAGGCATGGGCATAAGTTACCTGTGATCCTTCTCATACTAACTGTTAGTTAGGTTTCATTACTGAAGAAAGCCCACAGGAGTAGCTTAAATATCCGACGCAGCTGTCTAATGTAAAATCTTTGTCAACAGGCTGGCCAACCTCATGAGGAAAGCTCTGAAGTACAAATGATGGGAAGGGACATCACAACCTGCAGTTAAGTAGTAGCGGACAGGGGTCCAAAGTAAAGGGTACAAGGTTACAGGAACAAAATAGATCTCAGAAACAACAACAAAAAATAATTGGCAGGAGGCATGAAGATACATGCACAAATACACGCAGCATGGAAAGCAAGCAGGAAGAATTTATAGTTCTCTGTGAGTTCACAGAACTACAGCACTGTTGGCATAACTGAGACATGGCAAGCCAGCCTGCATGCCTGGAGCACTGCAGTGGATGAACAAAAGCTCTACACAAAAGTAATGGAGGGAAGAGAAGAAGAGAGGCTGCCCTCTCTGTGAAAGCGTGGCTTGAATGCATGGAGCTCTGATACAGAGCAGGTGACAGGCTGGCTGAGAGTTTGTGGCTCAGGATCCCAGGAAAGGCTGGTAGGGATGATGACATGGTTGGAGCACGCTACAGGCCACCAGATCAGGGTAAGGAAGGAGGTAAAGGCTTCTCTAACAGCTCGAGGAAGTCTCTGACTCACAGATTCTGGTGCATATGGGGGAACTTCTGACATCTGCTGGGAAGGCAACACAGCAGTTAGAATCACAGAATCATGGAATCGCTGAGGTTGGAAGGGACCTTTAAGATCATCAAGTCCAACCATTAACCTACCCTGACAAAACCACTTCTAAACTATGTTCTCAAGTACCACATTTACCCTCTTTTTAAACACCTCCAGGCATGGCGAATCCACCACCTCCCTGGGCAGCCTATTCCAATGTTTAATAACCCTTTCAGTGAAAAAATTTTTCCTAATATCCAATCTAAACCTCATCTGACATAACTTGAACCCATTTCCTCTTGTCCTATCACTTGTCACCAGGGAGAAGAGGTCAGCCCCCACCTTGCTACAACCTCCTTTCAGGTAGTTGTAGAATGATAAGGTCTCCCCTCAGCCTCCTCTTCTCCAGGCTAAACAACCCCAGTTCCCTCAGTCTTTCTTCATAAGACTTGTGCTCCAGACCCCTAACCAGCTTTGTAGCCCTTCTCTGGACATGCTCCAACATCTCAATGTCCTTCTTGTAGTGAAGGGCCCAAAACTGAACACAGTACTTGAGGTGGGGTCTCACCCATGCCACAGTTCAAGCAGTCAGGAAGATTTCTGGGCAGTGTCAGGGACAACTTCTGCACACAGGCTACCAGCTACACCAGCAAGGGCTGACGTGCAGCTGTATCTGCTGCTCACTAGCAGGGAAGGATTGGATGGGGATGTGGCCATGAATGGTTGCCTTGGTTGTACTGACCAAGAAACAGCTCCAGATCCTGAGAGCAGTGAGGAAGGTAAGCATTGGAGTACAGGCTCTGCACTTTCACAGAGCAAATTTCTATTTCTTCGGGAAGACGGTAGGCAAGATCTCACAGGAGACAGTTCCGAAGAGCAAAGGAGCTCAAGAGAGCCATCAGGCCTTTAAGGAGGACCTTCTCCAAGCATGAGCACAGGCCATCCTGATGGTCAGGAAATCAGGCAGGCAAACCAGAAGATCAGCTTGGCTAAGCAGGAAGCTCCTGACAGGGCTCCAGTGCAAAAATTGCTTATACTAGATGTGGAGGCAGGGGCAGACTACAATGGAGGAATTTAGGAATACCGCCCGGGCAGGTAAGGATGGTGTCAGGAAAGCCAATGCTCAGCTATATTTGGACTTGCAAAGGACATCAAGGGCAACAAGAGCTGCATCTGCTGCTACATTAACTGTAAAGGAATAAAGGAGGAAAATAAGGGCCCATTCCTGAACTGGGGGTGATTTAAGGATACCAGACAGAGAAGGCTTAGTTACTTGATGTGTTTCTCGCCTCGATCTTCATTAACAAGGTCTCACAGACTCTGTGCTTAGTCAAAGGGCTCAAGAAAAAAGACGAGAAGTTAGGGATTACTTGAGAAAACCTGATCCACACCAGTCCATGGGACTTGATCAGATGTATTCAAGGGTGCTATGAGAGCTGGCTGATGTCATTGTGACTGCTATCACCTTTACAAGGTCATGGAGATTGAGGAAGTCCCCAACTAGACTAGCAAAACTAGAAAACTAGAAAACATGCACACATTTCCTTAAAGCATCAAAAGGTCAACCTGGGGATCTACAGGCTGGTTGGTCTCAAGCTGGTCCTCTCCGGACACATTTCTGGGTTCATGAAGGAAAAAGTGGTTGGAAACAGTGAGCATACACTTAACTAAGGATAAATCATGCCTAACTAACCCAACTGCCTTCTTTAATGATGAAATAAATAGATATATGGACAAGGGGAAAGCTGTATTTTTTATACCTTGTCTTTAGCAATGCTTTTGACACCATCTCCCACAGTATTTCTGTATCCAAGTTATAACATTATGGCTTGGATGGGTGAACTAGATGGACTGTTAGATGGTTAAGTAATTGGCTGGATAACCAAATCCAAAGAATGTCAATGGCTCAATGTCCAAGTGGAAACGAGTAATGAGTGGTGTCCCTCAAGGGTCCACACTGTCCACACTGAGACCAATACTATTTAATATCTTCATCAATGATATAGAATAGTGGAACTGAGAGCACCCTCAGCAAGTTTGCAGCTGACATCAAGCTGAATGATGCTGTTGATACACTTGAGGGACAGGATGGCATCCAAAGGGACCTTGACAGGCTTGGAAAGTGAGCCCACATGCACCGTATGAAGTTCAACAAGGCCAAGTGCAAGGCCTTGCACGTGGGTCAGGGCAATCCCCAATATCAATACAGGGTGGGGGATGAATGGATTGAGAACAGACCTATGGAGAAGGACTTGGATATACTGGTGGACAAAAAATTAGATATGAGCCGTCAATGTGCACTTGTAGCCCAGAAACCCAATTGTATCCTGGGCTGCATCAAAAGAAGTATGGCCAGCAGGCCAAGGGAGGTGATTATCTCCCTCGACTCTGCTCTTCTGAAACTCCACCTGGAGTACTGTCCCCAGCACAAGAAAGACATGGACCTGTTAGACCGGATCCAGAGGAGAGCCATGAAGATGACCAGACGGATGGAACACCTCTCCTGTGAAGAAAGGCTGAAAGAGTTGGGGTTGTTCAGCCTGGAGAAAAGAAGGTTTCAGGGAGACCTTATTGCAGCCTCTCAATACATAAAGGGGGCTTATAAGAAAGACAGAAAGACTTTTTAGTGACAGCAAGAGGCAACAGTTTTAAACTGAAAGAGGGTAGATTTAAGTTTGACATAACGATGACATTTTCTGTGATGTGGTTGGTGAGACACTGGAACAGGTTGCCCACAGAAACTGTGGACGCCCTGTCATCGAGAGTGTTCAAGGTCAGGTTGGATGGAGCTTTGAGAAACCTGTTCTAGTGAAAGATGTCCTTGCCCATGGCAGGGAGGCTGGACTAGATAATTTTTATAGGTCCCTTCCAAACCCAAACCATTCTATGGTTCTATAGATAGATAAAGAACTGGTTGGACAATTAGGCTCAGATGGTAGTGGGTAACAGGCCGTACTCTACCTGGATGGCTGAGACAAGTGGAGTACTACAAGGGTCTACATAGGAACTGGTCCCAATTAACATCTCCATCAGTGGTCTGGAGGAGGGCATAACATGCAGTCTTGTCAAGTTTGCAAATGACACCAAATTGGGGACAATCAGGCAACATGCTAAAGGGCTGGGCTGTCAGAGAGATCCAGACAGGCTGAAATAAAAAAATGGACAAATGTAAAGCTCTGGGAAAGAGGAACCACTTGCAACAATACAAGCTAGGGTCTGGCTGGCAGGGGAGCAGTTCTGCTGAAAAGAAGCAGGGGTCCTGAAGCGTCCCCTGGCAGCAAAGGTGGGCAAGAGCACCCTGGGCTGTATTAACAGGACCTCAGCCAGTAGATTGAGGGTAGCAATTATCCCCCTCTACTCAGCACACATTAGACTGCATATAGAATACTGCATCCAGTTTTGGACCTCTTCAAGAAGATAGACATCGATAAAATTGGAGCAAGTTCAGTGGAGGGCTTCCAAGATGATTAGAGCACTTGTACTGTGAGGAGAAGCTGAAGGCACCGTTCTTGTTCAAACCTGGAGAAGAGTAGGCTTTGGGAGGGTACCTAACAGTAGCCTTCCTGCACCTACAAGCTGATCATCAAGAAGATGAAGACATGTTCTTTATAGCAGTGCTTAGAGGGGGAACAAGAGATAATGGGCATAAGTTGAAACAAGAGGGAAGATGAAGGGGGAATTTCTGATCTCTGGTTACCATTATCAAACCATTTCAACTGAAATGGCTTTCAGCTTTCATAAACAACTAGCATGCAGAAGTCACGAAACACACTCCATAGCTTGATGTTCTGAAAAAATTCATACATGGTATTCTTTTCTTTTTGATTCTTTTTGAGCTTCAGTGTATATAAGACCTCATTTTTCAAGTTTTCTTTCCAGTCACAAGAAAGATAAAGATATATTACTTTTTAGAAACAAGTAGGTCGACATTCTCTTAGAACAATGTGAAGCACAGCTAAAACATAAAAACAGAATCCTAAAAGTGCAAAAAATATCAAAACTTCCAGTAAAAAATGAAAACCACTGCTAATAGCAGCAGCTTTGTTCCAATGCAACAGCAAACTGAATTGTAGCTTTATCACAAAGTCAACCAACATCAGGAGATGATCAGTTTGCCAGTCTTCTGCCAATTCCAGGAGATAGCTATCTTGGAGAATACTTGTCTGGAGCATGGAATTCCTGCTGGAGAACTGAGACTAGCAAGTGTAAACTTCCATCCATCTGGAACTGCTGAAGGATGAACCATTTGTCTTCCAACTGTAAAATGGTACTGATCCAAAACTGCATAGAAAGCTGATTAGTTTTTGATTTATCCACATTCATGCAAATGTTAATCTTTAAATACCAGTTATAAAAATGGCCTTAGCTCTTACATTTTGTGTTAGTAGAGCACTGCTTGTTAAAACTGGATACAAAACAATATAAAAGACTTTGTCCATGATTCAGCATATTTATCTTCATGCAGTGAAACTAGAAAAATAGGCACTGGAAGCAGCTCAGCTAGTGTTCAAAGCACGTCTTTATGGATGACTTCAGTGCTGGTGGAAAACCTCCAAGAGAAAAGATAGCAACTCCTTCACTGTTGAATTCTACCGCTTCTCTTCCATTGTTGTTTGGTCCACAAAGCAATTATTTCCTTATGATTTAAGATCTAAAGCAAAACAAAAAGAAAAGCACACAGGTAAATTATTATGTGTCTCTTCAAGAAATGGAACTAGTTATACAAGAATACTGCAGGCTTTAAATACTAATAAAGTGTGAAGATGACTTAAGACATTGTCACATCATCCAAAACAATCCAATTACAGCAGCTATGTGATCTGTGGTATCTGATAGCCGCTAGCCATTTTACCGAAATTATCTATTTATGGTTAGATGCATTCCTCTGCAACTGGAGCAGATTAAGAATATTTATCACTTATTGCCAGCCCCCTGCTAAGCAGCTGGTAACCTGTGAGGCTGTTCTGAGTCCACAACTTTGGATCATATAACTAGGCACTTAAGACACTGCTTTTATACAAAGATTCAGGTCTATAATCTTAGTATCTGCTGTGGACCACACATGCACGTGATGCTGCTGCTATTTCTTCCTCACAGTAATGCCAGATGCTTTTGGAGTCTTCTCTTTTGAGGACTGCAAATAGAGCTCTTATTTGACACGCAAGGAAACTAGACTAGGTTCAAGACTAGGTGCCCAACCTCACTCACCGCATGCAACATGCATCAGCACCTAACCAGGCCAATTTCCAATAAAGCATACACAAGGCCTACCTACACCGGTGTTACTGTCTCGGTGCACAGAGAGCAACAGTATAAGGGGACCCAACTGGATGTGTCAAGGCACTGTTTCTTTCAGTCTTTGCTCCTATTTTGATAGCTCTTTCCCTCTCTTCCACTAGTCTCTCCATCACTCCAACCTAGGATAAATGCCAGGAGGCACTCTAGAAGAGCAGTATATGGTGACACATGGCACTCATCTCTGTAGACAATGAGAAAAAGAAAGATGTCCCTAGTCTGGTTCTCATAAGATTCCTGGATAGGCCTGAAGTATTTTTATGATTTGTATCCTTAAAATCCAAGCAGGTTTACTACTATGGCTGACTTATGCCAGCTTGATGACAAGACTAAAGAACACGACCGAGAAGCCAGCCTGGGGTTGGGGAGGGGGCTGCTATTTGCTTGTGTCTATGCAGTGAGAAGGCCTGCATATTAAATTAGTGTTCTCCTCTCATTTTATAGCCATGGTGATAAGCATCGGGTTTCATGCTCCCCACAGAACACATAAAATGTTCTGTCCCCACACAGCTTGCAAACAGCACCAAAGAAAGCACAGCTACATGTGATGTCTTGACATGACACAACAACATAACTATTTCAGATGCTAAACCTTTAAGCATGATGTAGGAGCACAGTTTAGCCAAGTAAGTAGCCCTTGCAGAGCAGCACGTCACATAGGCCAGGAATAATGACTTGCTTCATTTGGTCTTCAGTATTACTCCTTGGCAACCAACAGGATCTGACTCAGTTATTACAAGATACCACAGCTTCCTCTCCAGCTATACAGCCCTGTTTCAAGTCTGTTCCCTTGTTTCATGACAGTTTCATTGCCAGTTTCATCTGCATCACAGAGGCAAGTTTCCTATATTCAGTCCTAACTCCCTCCCACCCTTCCAGTCATCCATGTTTTCTCATATTAGGAGAATTTTTTTTCCACTTTTCAACGTTGTCTTCAGCAAATATCTGAACGTGATTGCTTGGCTCGTAATTCAACGGAAGAATCAAACCTGGCAGAACAGAAAACTGCAGCACTAAGGTGCCACTAGCTTCCACATTCCTGTGCATTTTGAGAATCTTTAAATGGATTATCTGCACCAGTGGTCTCCAAAGTGGGGTATGTGCAAGGCAATCCATTGCGGTGCAGGAAGAAAATATTTTTACACCGTTAATAAAATTAAAAAATTAAAATATTGCTTACTTCATCCTTATCCTTTTTTAATTTCTATTTTTGTGCATGTTTTATAAGGTACTACTACTTGTGTATGGTAGCACATGTATATAATTTATAAATAAATACACATAAATTGGGTGTGTATGTTCAAAATATTTCACTGATGGGGTGCACAATCAAAAAAGTTTGGAGACCACTGATCTACAACACAAAAAGCAGAAACCAGTATGAAATGCCCATAGTTACACCACTTAACTAAGGGCTATATGACAGACAAAACAACATTTTTCCTTTTCTTTTGAGGCAAGGAAAATTGTTTTCAGTCTATCTGCAAACTTCATTTCTTACCAAAGAAAAATGCTTTGGTAAACACTGGCTTAGAGTACACATTTTCTAAAAGCTTTGTAAATTTTCTTTTTAAACTTTTCAGTCAGATAAAAAATTTCAAACCAAGAAGCTTCTGATGACTCAGTTAATAAATTTGGAAACAAAAACCTTTCATAGAATATCTCAAGTTAGAAAGGACCCACAAGGATCATTGAGCCCAACTCCCTGCTCCTTGCAGGACAACCTAAAACTAAACCATATGACTAAGAGCATCGTCCGGACACTCCTTGAACTCTGACAGGGTTGGTGCTGTGACCACTTCCCTGGGGAGCCTGTTCCAGTGACCCACCACCCTCCCAGTGAAGAGCCTTTTCTTAATGTCCAATTTGAACTTCCCCTGATGCAGCTTCATTTCATTTCCTTGTGTCCTATTCACTGGTCACCAGAGAGAGAACAGCACCTCCCCCTCTGCTGCCCGCCTTGAGGAAGTCATAGACTGCGATGAGGTCACCCCCTTTCATTTCACAGATAGCAAAACAATTTTTTCCATCCATTCCTTTCTTTCATCACTCAGTTTATTCGCTATAGCTGACCTAATTTCACATCCCTCCAAAACTTTATTTCTTCACAGTTGTTTTATTTGTCAAACACTTTTTAACTAGCTGCGTTCTATGTAGAACAGCCAGCACTGTCAAAGGCTTCAGCTCTGGGAAACCAGTTCATGCCCTTTACCACCAGGCTCATTCTCAGTTAAACTACAGCTGTTCTACAGCATGCTCAAAGTGCAGCAAAGTTTTATGGATGAGAAAGTAACAGCTTCATGCCACACTTATTTCACGTGTGCATCTCAGCCTGTCCTGTTATCACTGCAACAGCACACCCCCGGGCTTTCCCCATCTCCCACCCCTTCTTCTCCCTTAGAATCCACTGCTGACCAGCATCCCATCCCCTCCAGTATGTCAGCCAGTGCTTACCAAGGCCCTTTATGATCAGATTTAACCTATTAGTCCAGCAGAAGACCACCTAGATTTTTCTGCTAGGTCAGTTTCCTGCTACATGAGGTAGTTAAACTGGATCACAGAAGGGTGGGATGAACATCAGAGGCGGTCCAAAGAGCACAACCTCCACTTTTAGTGATAGTAAGTGGCCACATTGGCTCAAGCCATTCTACAAATTATAGTCTACATGGAACAATTTTCACCCATCCACAGGGAAGATAGACCTCCCTAGAGTCAGAGTAAAGTACGCTTGAACTACGGCAAATCACAGCAAGTCTCTGAAACCCAGATAAGTTGATTGCCCTCATTAGATGGATTCAAAGTTCAGCAATGGTTCTTAATCTGTGTAAGCTTTGCAGACACACCAGCAACAAGAAAGTTTTATTACATATTTACCTACAGTTTTACTTCTGAAAACCTTACACAACTCCAGTGAAATTCATTCTAAGCAGGTCATGCACTTCAACTATATCCCTTAGGAATTGCGAAATTCATGATTATTGATGGCAGATGATTTCACTTCTCCATGCTGCCATTGAATCTGCTAGGTTGGGGTAATTACTTCTACTTTTACCACCTGGCTGTCACAAAGACCAAAGACTTTGAGATATAGTACTATACTATGCTATGGCTTCAACTATTCTGCCTGGAACCTTTCTGTTTCACAGATAGGAACTTTGGATTTTCTACAGATGTGTTCAGCAGAATTTTCTGCATTACTAACCAGGTGCTTTGGAAGCCCAACTTAGACTGTAGTAATTGCTCTCTTGGCAAGGGCTTGACCTTTTTTGCATTCTTTGCCAGATTTAAAGTCAGTACTATAAAAAAGTTTATAGTTTTTGCCATAAACTAAAGGTCAATGATCTCAGCTGCAAACCTATGATCTTTAATACTTTTTGGGAATCACAATGTGAAACTAATTAGTAACAAAATTGAAACCAGTTAGCATTCCATAGGCTTTCTCTACTCTAGAAAAATTCTACAGAAACAGTATTCTGGTCTGGATGAATGACAGACCAATGTAAACCCTTGCCTGTGCAGTTTATTAAAGTATAGTCCTTATACCCTTCTGTCATCAGACTTGGTACAGGACTAATCTGAGTTTTTATATTCTCCATGTTGATGTACTCCAAGAAGCAGCTACATGACCTCACAGATGCTCTGGTCTCCACACATACCACAGAAAACAGATTGAGAGGGCAAAACATCATTGGAGATATGTAAATGGAGGCCTGCTATGTCCCCATAGTAAATGCAGCATACAAAAATGATGACTGTGTAAAAGTTCTAACTAATTAATGGAATAAGAAACAACTGTTGAGAAACATTGTGGTTTTGCAGCCTGAATTTCACTAATATCCATAAGTTGTAGTGTTGATCAACTATTCCCCCATACAGAATAATAATTGATTTTCTCATTCCATGTGTCAGTCCTCAGGCCCACTTGTCTGTTTATTTAGAAGAGCTTTCCCCACCATGTCCATGTAGGTTTAAAAAACAACAACAAACCACAAGAAAAACACAAATTAAGTAAACTTCGTATTCTTTGTGACCAAAGATGAGAGCATGGCACACCTAAGCAGTTAAAAAAAAACCCTTCAGTGTCACACAATATCTCTCTACTTCGATATGATGTTCAACAACACCCGTAATTAACAAGGTAGAATTGCAGTTCAGAAATCTACTGACACCTCAGCTGCTATAAGCCTTTATCACTTGTTAAGGCATCGAATAAAGTAAAAGTGCAAGCATGAGCAAGAAGTGTGTTATTAATGAAGGTGAGTAACATTTAATCCTACAGTTTTAAACTGGCTAAATTGGACAGTCTTCTAAATACTTCCATCACAAACATATGATTCCCTAGCACACATCGCACACGCATGTGCCCACCACCCATGCATCCCTTTCCTCATAGTAATTCTCACTCTGTTTTCTACTTGAGTAAAAAGGGGTCGGGGTTATACACAGCCTGTCCCAGCACTGCCACTTCCAGCCTCTGTGACAGTCTGCACGCTCTCCCAAGACACAGGGAGGTTCACCCTCACATACCTTCTTTACTGCAGCTGGGAGAGTTGCTCAGTTGCTCCTCCTTTCCACCTTCTGCACCCTGGGTCACTTCTGCAAGGACAACAGGTAATACTCAGACAATCCTGGAGCTCAGAACGCTCCCCTTCCCCAGCCCAGATGGATCAAGAGTAATCTCAGTGAAAGCTGGGCCATCTGTTCGGCATCAATAATAGCCCTGACCAGCATCCCCTGCCCCCACGGGGCCATCGTACAACACCTCCCCTCTCTCCTCCACTGTCCACACTGTACTCATGCTCCCTTCCAGACCTTGCAAAAGCCAAGCACAGAAGGCACTCAGTCATCATGGTGCCACCCATAACTTCACATCAAGAAGCATCAGGCAAAAGCCACAATGAACAAAGACCGCTCCACAGTGCAGGCATTTACCTCCCTCATTTATGCCATGGTCATCTGCATGTTTGGCCAGCAAGCTCATGTTAAAGATGTCTGAAAAGAGATCAGAAGACAACTACAGTCCCCTGCCTTGCTCAGCTTCAAGGTACTGGCCTTTGCATAAAAGTGAGTTACTTGCTGCAACTCAACATGTTGCCATCAGCTAACACAAGAAACCCAACACCTTTCCCCCAATACAGCTCCCCACCACACAACAGGCACTCACCTCCCTCAGTTACACCATGGTCAACGGCACACTCGGATGTCAGGGTGCTATTCTGGTTGATAGAGAGCTCTGAAAAGAGATCACAGGACAGCTACATCCCACTGCTTAACTTCACACTGGTATCAGTCATTACTTAGAGATGAGTCACCAGCTACAATTTATAAGAATTGCAATAATTATACAGGTTTGCTTACAGGGCAAATCCAGGAGGTCTCTAACCCAACCCCCTCCTCAATGAAAGGTCCACATTCATTTCCAGACAGGTTGCTCAGGAATTTCTCCAGTCAGGTCTTAAAAACCTCTAAGGGTAGAGACTCCATGATGTCTCCATGCAGCCCGTCCTAGTGATTAGTCATGCTCAGAAGGCAGAAATCTTTCTCTCATATGCACACAAAACCTCCCCTACTTCAATTTAGGACCATCACCTTGATATTCCACTATACACCTAAGTAAACAGGCTGGCTTGGTCTTCTTACCGATATCCTCACAGGTATTGGCAGCTGCTGTTATGTACCCCGAAAGCCTGCTCTTCTCTGGGCTTGAACAAGCCCAGTTTCTTCAGTGTCTCCACAGCTGAACTGTGCTCCAGCCTCTGACCATGTTGGTGGTACTCTGCTGAACTCGGTCAAATTTATCAGCCCTTTTCCAGCACTGGGTCAGCCACAAACTAGATGCAATACTCTACGTGTCATCTAACAAGTGCCAAGTAATGGAAAATTACCACTTGCTTCAATGTACTGGCTTAAGCACTCCTTAAAACAGCCTAGGATGCTTTTAGCTGCCTTCGTTGCCCCAGAGCACTGTTGACTCAATAGTGTACCGTCCATAAGGACTCCCAGGTACCTTTCAGCAGAGCTGTTCCCCTGCCAGTCAGTCCCCATTCTGCACCAGTGCAAGCTGTTGGTCCATCCGGGTGCAGAACCCTGCATTGTCTCTACAGAATCTCATGAGGTTCACGCAGGCCTCTTCCCCTCCAGCTCCCTCTGAACGACAATCCTGCCCTCATATTGATTGACTGCACTCCACATTTTTCTGTCATCTATAAACTCAATGACACTGTTTTCTTTCCCTTGTCCAGGTCACCAAAAAAAAAATAGACCACTACAGTACTCCAATTGCCACCAGCATCCAAGTGGAGTACAACCCATAAACCACTACCTGCGGGCCTGACAATCTAGCAAGTTTTCTACCCATGTAGATAGACATTCATTCAGACTAGGACATCCCTAGGACTCCAAGGATGCTGTGGGACATTGCATAGAAAGCCTTGCTAAAGTCAAGGTATGAGACACCCATTCTTCTCCCCTCATCTACAGATCTAGTAATTCCATCAAAAAAAGGTTGTGAAGTTGGTCAACTGTGATTTACACTTGGTAAAACCATCCTGCTTGGTCACAGTCACCATCTTTCTCCTCTGACCAGAAATGTGTTCAGTTTTCAGTCCAACACACTGTCCAACACACAACATCTGGCCTACACTATAGCCTATAACAGCATCAGATATCACTAAATCAATCCCCTGTTCAGCAACAGGCCCACATTTTCCTTGCCTATTCTTTTACAGATAACATAGCAGCAGAAGCTGCTCTCTTGGTCCTGGTCATCCCATAGTAGTTTCAAGCCTCCCTGAGCCGTGGCTTTCCTGACACCATCCTTACCTGCCCGGGCGGTATTCCTAAATTCCTCCATTGTAGTCTGCCCCTGCCTCCACATCTAGTACAAGCAACTTTTGCACTGGAGCTCTGTCAGGAGCTCCCTGCTTTGCCAAGCTGATCTTCTGGTTTGCCTGCCTGATTTCCTGACCATCAGGATGGCCTGTGCTCATGCTTGGAGAAGGTCCTCCTTAAAGGCCTGATGGCTCTCTTGAGCTCCTTTGCTCTTCGGAACTGTCTCCTGTGAGATCTTGCCTAACCGTCTTCCTGAAGAAGCGGAAATTTGCTCTGTGAAAGTGCAGAGCCTGTACTCCAATGCTTACCTTCCTCACTCCTCTCAGGATCTGGAGCTGTGTCTTCCTGACTTACACCATTTTTAACTGTCTGCTTGTCCTTCAGGGCACTATCCTCCTTGTTCAAGTCTGTACCTGAAAAGAGATCAGAGAAGAGCTGCAGTCCCTCAGGAGGACACTCTATTGCTTCTTCCCCACACCAGCATAGGTCATTGCTCTGTGCTGTCCAGAGCTCAGCAGCACACCTTCTCCTCTGCAATTGTTATGTACCACTGTCCTACCAGCAAAAGCCCTATTTAGAATTGCTTTGTACATGCATTTTAAGAACGTTGCAGCCTTCCCTACTGCTTCCTGTCTGTACAGCAGTGATTGCGTGCTACCTAAGTGCTGTAGGGTGTACTGCACAAAGGTGCACTGACTCCCCTTCCTGGTATAAATATTAAGTATTTTATTTTGTTCCTCCAGTGTCTGATGAGACAACCCTTACCTATGGACGTGATTCTCTTTTGCCTGAACTGTATGTTTCCCTCCTTCCTTCCATAAGACAGGCACAAAATAAACCTCTTTCTCCTATATTCACATCTATGTATATGGAAATAGTTACACAAGTGATAAGACAATGAAATTTCCAATCCGGTCCCACAGTGTACTACACATTCACCATCAGCTACACAACCCCTATTTCTTCAGATAAGGAAAGCTGTTCTACACCCATTACAATTCATGCAGGAAGAATGAGCAACAAAACCCAGGAGCTTCTAGGTTTCCTTTTCCTTATTATCATTAGGGATTTTTCCCTTAATCAGAAAAAATCTCTGCCTTCTCCAACCCCCTTATTATCAGCCACTTGTGGAAAATGATGGAAGAGTTAGTGAGTGATTGAATCATTAGTGCAACAGCGTGGGGAAAAACCCCATTTTTTTACTGATTTGAACTATATCATTTGTATTTCACTATCCGTCTGGAGTAAAAACAATTTCTAGAAAAAAAAATACAAGTCCCAGATTTTCCTTGAAATTTTCACTGGCTGTACTAAGAAAACAAAACTGGGGCTTTGCTTAGCTGCCTGATGAATGTAGTCAAAAGATTTTTCCAGCCCTCATCCTGAGGCCAGCCCCCATTCTCCATTGTCAGAAGCATAATTCACCTCCATAGAGCTGCTGACCAGGCAAATCTCAGGTCATTCACTGTCAGTAATTCTGCCAGCCCCACTAACACATCCACTAAGTGCAGGTCCCTATGATTATCCAATATTGGACCTCAGCTGAGACTTTGAGGCCGTGTATGCACATACTGAAAACCAACTCAAAAGCTTAGACCCTGCAAAAAAGGAAAAAGCAGATCAGACTCCTTGCTCCAACAGCAGATGTTTAGAAACATCTATATCTCAATACAGGTTTCTTACCTCTGTCTGAGTTAGGCTGTTCTTGGCTGTCCTTAGAGTAAAGTAGCTCATGTTCTCCTATAATGAAATTTATTTATTTTAGAAAGTATGTATTAATGATCTGGAAAAAATAACTACACTCTGTAAAACAACTAAGGCCTGAAAGAAAACTTACTCCATTACCTCACCAATGAAAGACTATACTGCCACAGAGAAAAGATTTACAAGCCTAAACCAATTAAAGCAATAGTCTGATTTCCACACATCTGTGATGCTAGCTCTCTTACCTGAGCCATGCACCGGACTGTTCTTCTGAGCAGCTCCTCCTGCTACAAGTTTAGTTCTACCTGCACCAAAACAAATAGAATACCTGGAGAAATTACTCAGAAATAAAGTTTTGTGCCTTTGGAGACTGGCTATCAGCCTCAATCCATTCCGCACACACACCCCCAGCCACACCCCAAACCAAATATAAAACATTCACTGAGGACGTGCAACTGAATACTTGACTTGAGGAAAGAAAAAATAGTGAAATATTGTTTTGGGGCAAAGAGAATCAGTGAGAGATCAACAAAATGGGCCTCCTGCAACAACAAATCAGAACACATCTAACCAAATCTAAAGCAGAGCTTAGCAATTCATGATTCTGAGCCTTATACTTACATCAGCAAATAGCATCTTCTCTTTGATTACACCGGTGTACTGCTTATCCTACTGAGGTATAACAAGATTATTTTCTAGCGTGGTCAAACCTTCACTGTTTAAAGGGAAGTAACTGAATTGTTTTGAGTCTAACTGATGACCGGTTATGAGTGACATTCTCCACATGTTGATACCAAGCATAACGTTGTTAAACACCGCCAACACGGACAAAGGCACAGAAAGCACATCAGAAAGTTTGCAGATGACATCAAACTGGGGAGAGCAGGGGATATGCTGGAGGGCAAAGCTGCCACTCAGAGGGACTTCAACAACCTGGAGCAATGTGCTAGCAGAAAAGATGTGATGTTCAAAGGCAAACATAAAGCCCTGCACCTGAAATCATCCCATGGAGCAGTTCAGGCTGAGCTCTGCCTGGCTAGAAAACATCTCTGCAGAAAAGGACCTGAAAGCCCTGGTGGATGACGACAAGTTGAACGTTAGTCAGAAATGCACCCTTGCAGCAGAAGCCTACCAGAGACTGGGCTGTGTTAGGAGAAGCATAGTCAGGACATCAACAGAAATAATTCTTCCCCTCTAGTCAGT
This sequence comes from Anarhynchus alexandrinus, assembly GCA_008711295.1. Lineage (NCBI taxonomy): Eukaryota > Metazoa > Chordata > Aves > Charadriiformes > Charadriidae > Anarhynchus > Anarhynchus alexandrinus. The sequence goes on from VUYV01000106.1 coordinate 1,865,604, forward strand.
ATTTGTGACACCACCAAATGGAGTATTGTGTCTAGTTTTGGGCTTCCAATTAATGAAAAAACATTGACATTCTGAAGTTAGTCTAGCAAGTGTCCACCAAGATATTTAGGGGACACTTGTTGTGCAAGGAGGTGCTGAGAGAATTGGGTTTGTTCAGCCTGAAGAAAAAGAAGGCTAAGGGGATGGCTAATTGCAGTCTACAACTAACTTACAGAGAAAACAAAGGAAACTCCTCTCAGAAGTACAGAATAAAAGGACAGGAGGCAATGGCTGCAATTTGCAAAAGGGAAATCCCAAACAGAAATAAGGAAAATATCCTTCCCCACAAGGGTGATTCAGTGCTGGACCACATGCTGAAAGTGACTGGGTAACTTCCATCCTTGGAAATATTCAAAATTTGACTGGACAAGGCCCTGAGCAACCTGATCTAGCTTTGAAGTTGGTGCTGCTTTGAGCAGCAAATTGGATAAAACCTCGAGAGATTCCTTCCCACCTAGTTTGTTTCATGATTCCATGCCAACAGAAACTAAATTGAGAATGATAAGGAAAGCATAAGATCCACATGCAATATACATCTTTGTATGCTCTGATCAGAGCCACCCTCCAGAATATCATTAATCAGTCCTTCCCAGATAGGAGATGCAGCTCATGTTCTTCACCCTGCAGCCACCCCCAAATGGTGACCCCACAGGAATTTTCCATGCAGAGCACCCTTACGATGAAGCAACATATTCCTGGTTGGGACTCTCTCAAACACAAAGAGAAGAGATGGTGTGCACCGCTTTTTCAAGCCAGAATACAATCTGACACATTAACCTAAAAAGGTGGCAGCAAGAGAGAGACAGTGATAGCCTACAATTACCATTTCTGAACAAGCTGTCAATTTACAAAAAAAAGATATCTGAACTCAGTGTAGGAATGGATCAAGAAACAAATCTAGAACTCCAAGATGATGGCAATACAGGCTGACAGGAGGCACAGAACTCCCTACGTACCAGTTGAGCACACTGAGTTGTCAGATTAGACTCAGCATAAGGTATTCAAGAGGCCCTGGTAAGAGTCTGTTCCAGCAATAAATCTGATCTTGAGGGCAGCTTTATAATGCTCTCAAAAAAGACAGTGAAAGCACACTCAGGTAGAAATGGGAGAGGCCATAGGTACTTGGCAAGTAGAAACACACAGTAAACAGAACACCCAGTCTGAAGGAGAAAAATGCAAATACAAACTAGAGTGTTTCCCAGTACCCAGAGCCTGAGTGTCTGAGTTCAAGAAAGTTCAGTATAGTCGTTTCTTTCCTTTTAGCCTTTGCCTAAGTTGTACTTGTTTCTACTACTGTATTTACAATACATCCCATGGTCAGAAACTTTCATACATTCTACAGAACCTTAGATCAGTATAATCTTGAAGCGTGTCAAGCTCAGTTAGGAAATGCTATACATACCTCTTCTGTATAGATATCCTAGTATTCCTACAATTAAAATACAGACAAAAGCCGCAATAAGACCACCTCTGCTTCTTTTCTGATAGCCGTCTCCTTTAAAAAAAATAAAATAAATAATGATTGGTTAGTTAAAAAGCAACTGTGTGATACACTACTTCAGTAGAAATACAACCCTGAGTATGTTTTATAGCTATTTGTTTTTAAACAAGTAACCTCAAGAAATTAATGCACGAGAGTCAGTTATTAGCAAAACCCTAAGCCATCTCCAGGAAAGTTACATGGTAAGTACCTTAGTTCAGTGAAGGCATATCGCTGCTTGAAAGGTGAAAGCTATTCCATTTTTTGGTTTATGAAAGGCAGAGCCGGATCACAGCCAAATGAAATTTCAGCAAATACCTTGTGTTGGGTTTGCATGGCAAGGTTTTGGGGAGGCTGCAGGGGTGGTTTCTGTGAGAAGGTGCCAGACATGTCCCATGTCAGACAGAGCCAGTGCCAGCCAGCTCCAAAATGGACCCGCTGCTGGCCAAAGGTGAGCCCATCAGTGACAGCGGTAGCGCCTCTGTGATAACATATTTAAGACACAGCAAAAATTGCTGCGTGACAGCAGCTGTGAGAGAGGAGTGAGAATACATGAAACAACTCTGCAGACACCAAGGTCAGTGAAGAATAAGGGGAAGAAGGTGCACCGGAGCAGAGATTCCACTGCAGCCCATGGTGAAGGCCATGGTGAGTCACGCAGTCCCCCTGCAGCCCATGGAGGTTAATGGTGAAGCAAATATCCACCTGCAGTCCGTGGAGGACCCCATGCCAGAGCAGGTGGATGCCTGAAGGAGATTGTGACTCTGTGGAGAGCCCACACTGGAGCATGCTCCTGGCAGGACCTGTGACTCTGTAAAGAGAGGAGCCAACACTGGAGCAGGTGTGCTGGCAGGACTTGTGACCCTGTGGGGGACCCACGCTGGAGCAGTCTGTTCCTGAAGGACTGCACTCCATGGAAGGGACCCACGCTGGAACAGTTTGTGAAGAACTGCAGCCTGTGCAAGGACCCATGCTGGAGAAATTTGCAGAGGGCTGTCCTGTGGGTGGGACCCCATGCTGGAGCAGGGAAAGAGTGTGAGGAGGAGCGAGCGGCAGAGACAATGTGTGATGAACTGACCACAACCCCTATTCCATGTCCCTCTGCGCTGCTCAGGGGAAGGAGGTAGAGAAAACAGGAGTGAAGTTGACTCCAGGAGGAAGGAAGGGGTAGGGGAAAGGTGTTTTAGACTTGTTCTTGTTTCTCATTATCCTACTGTGATTTTGACAGGCAATAAATTAAATTAATTTTCCCCAAGTTGAGTCTGTTTTTCCCATGATGGTAATTGCTGAGGGATGTCCCTGTCCTTATCTCAACCCATGAGGCTATTGTCATATTTTCTCCCCCCTGCTCCATTGAGGAGGGGGAGTGATAGAGCAGCTTGACAGGCACCTGGCAACCAGCCAAGGTCAACTCACCAGATGCGTCATTTCTAACAATTCTCTAACATATAATTCCAGTGAAGGAGGAAGAATCCTCCACTGGTAAACCATGAAAATTACTTTTGCACAGAAGTGGGAAATTTTGTCAGTTAGGGACTGCCTTACACACCCTACAAACCAGATGGTTCCAAACATGTTCTTATCCTATGGGGTTTTTTTTAAAAAAGAAGAAAAGAAAAAAAGCACAAGCCTTAAGCTGACCTGAAGCTCAGCTGAGCCTGTCCCAAAGCAATAGCAACAGCAGGAAAACTCTCTCCTTTTTATATCTGTCTGTGAAGGAAGAAAAGAACGCTCATGGACTCATGCACATGCTAAGTGAGAAATTATTTTATTTAATGGCTGCTAGATGACTCACTTGAAATGACTGAATAGTTTAATTTCAATTCATGGAAAGCAGTACAAAGAGCCCAATAGTCATTAGCATTAATTACAAGGCCAGAAAGTTCAGAAGAGATCTTCTAAGTGTATCTCCCTCTTTATTATTACTCATTTCAAGTCACAGCTGAAGGTTTTACTCTGTCAAGATCCCTGAGAAAAGTATCTTTCTGGGGGAGATCAAACTGTCAACCTCACACCTTTCACCAACCTTAAACACACTTTTAGCGGATAAATCACTTCTGATGCTTTTTACTCTTTAAATTAAACTTCCTGGGAAGACGGTAAAAATCTTAACAAAGTCCATGCTGCTTCCCAACCTAGCCTCTCAGACTTGTGTATACAACCTGAACTATTCATTACCTTTTTTATTTGGAAAGCATTGAGCCAAAGAGATTTCAGAGCTTTTTTCCGTTTGAGAGAATTTAATGAAACATTCAGCTTTCTCAGAAGCATCAACAGCATTCTTAGGGATGAAAACTTCCTGGGTCTGACCAGTGACTGATATGCTACTGAACTTCCAAGCGTACTTCAGAGGCTTCTTGAAATCCGCTGCACATTTTAACACAAGGTTATCACCACTGATGTTGCAACTTATTTCAGGTTCTGAAGGGGGATCTAAAAGGAGAAAAAACATTCTGTATTACTTTGGTTATAAACTTTCTCGAATTTTAGCATGGGACAAGGACTGGAGCAACAAAAGCAGCATAGATAAAAGTGTATGTGTAAGGTGTGCATATGTATGCACACACATGTGCATTAGAGAGAAATTAATTTCTAAAAGTGGCCCTGTTTGTGGTTCTTCAGAACCTAGTTTAAGACTCCTCATGGTTCATTGTCAATAGGACTAATATACACACTGGTCAAATATATTTCCCAAGGACTACTAGTGAAGCTGCACAGATCTGCACAGGATGATGCCACAGATACTGAAGCACATATAATATGCCTGCAGGAGTATCTTTAGTAGGTACATAATGACTGGGATGACTTGGTCAGCTTGCTCAAAGAGTTTGGTTATCTACCTGAAAGTATACATTGTGCCATTTACACACATTCTAGAAGTCATTCCAAGGTGAGTAATGTAGGACACAGAAATTAGATGCCTACTTTGAAAATTTGTTTAAAGTGCTTAAGCAACTTAACAACAGAGCCAAAGAACAGTCCTCCGTTTGTTTCCTTCCCTGACAACTAAACAATCCCCTTTCTGGCCTTCTTCAAGTGAATAAAGTGGTGCAAATTCTTTATGCAGTTCTTTCACTACTTACCTAACACAGAAAGTATGAAGGTTAAGTAATTCTGCACAGAATCCAAGTATTCTAAAACATATGTTCCAGCATCATTGTACTCCAAATTAAATATAGTCAAGCGACCATTCTCCTCGTTAAGCAAGCCTCTGTCACGGAGAGAAGTTAAATATGTCGGTTTGTTTTGCCCGTCCCATTCAGCCACCTTATTCTTGTTTTTCGTCCAAACAATTTCCACTTTTTTGGAGTCTATTTTTACTGGAAAAGTAAAATTTTCTCCCACGATGCCAAACACGTCCTCGCAGTGGATGTGCGCTACAGGGGAAAATAAGTTACTTTAACAATTGTTTTATAAACTATTGCTTGACTAATGCTGTATGCATTATCAGAGACATTCACATTTAGGTTAGAAGCACATCACAATGTTGCAAAGTAAGGCATGTGTCAGTTAAGAATTACCCAAACCCAGCTTGTCTGCACAATCACGTGGCAGGCACTGCAAAGTGATCCAGTTTCCACATTCTGGTCCCAGGTGGAATGATTGTCCTGATCTTCTTCCCTATCCTAAGCTCCTCTATCCTCAGTACTTTCCATCTGTTCACTTGAGTTAGGCTTCCTGCTCGTGGTCTTGTGAAAAAGATGAAATGAAGAATTGTTGTCATTAGCAAAATCTCTCTCAGCATCTTGTTGCAGGATGCCTAGACTGAAGCTCCTGCTGAGCAAACAAACTGCATTTTTTCCAGCATGAATATTCACAGAGTTAGTAAAAATCACACTTCTAACACAGAACTGCTACTTGGTTCAAAGCACCTGCTCTGAAATCATGAGGATACTGAGGATTTCCTTTGGAAATGTCACTGAAGCAAGTTTATTCACAGCCAATGTATGTGAAATAGCATCTCAACCTCTGAGATACAGCAGAGCTGCAAGCAAGAAGCGGGAGCTGTCCAGAAACCTTAACTGCTATCAGTTTTGAATCAATCATATTCTCCTAAAAAAGCCCAAACATTTAATATAAATAAACAAACAACAACAGAAAAGAAGAGGGATAAAATAGTTTTTATTAAAAACAGCTACATGTGTGAAAAAAAAATATTCTACTGATCTAATAGATGAGACAAAATTCTGCTGTGGGGAAGGGATACTGTTAACCATTAGCATCTCTGTCCCTATTTCAGTCTTCAGCAATCACCTCCCACTTCTGAATAGCTCTAAAATATCACCAGACTACTGCCATGGCAGACATGTATGTGGACAGAGACAAACACACGTCAATACTGAGTTCAACTTACACCTGTATTAAGGACTCGATTCCGCTCCATGGTAGCTGGCAACTTTTTACTACTAAGTTGAAGAAAGGGCATGATTAAGATATAAATGAGGTCTCATATTAAGGCAAGATTCCCAATATGGAGCATGGAAAACTTCCCTTTAAACAGTAACTGCGCGTGGTGAAAGAGAAATATTTCAAAAGCCTACTCCTCAAGCCAACTGCTCCCAAGTGACAGCTACTATTTGGGGTTTGTTTTGGCTTTGATTTTTTTTTTTTTTGATTCCTAAATGGCATCAAGTCAAGAACCCACCAATCCCTATATCATTCTGTGCTTCCTTGGCTTCTCATGTCACCATCGTATGAGAACTTGCTACTGTTCATAAATCAATGTGGATACTACAGCTTTATCACATCAAAACAACAAGTCACTTCCCTTCACTGTATATGAGTCCACAAAACAAACTATAGCCCATCTTCTCCACATCCTATCTCCTTTCCGTATGAAAGCACTTGGGAGGTCAGCCAGGCCAGTCATTAAGAAGATTAGGTCATCAGCAAAGAACAATGCTTGCCAGCATACTAAGTGTCCTGGTCTTCTGCTTGGTACCGCACCACAGAAACAAAGACTTTCTCAGACAGGAGACTGAAGGCAAGCAATAGGAAACACACTTCTGTGCTTGGGTACAGAACTGCACACACAGAAGCTCTTCTCCATGCCTTACTTCTCATGGACTATCCAATTTGTTTGCAATTTACCCATGAAAGTACTCTTCTCATGCCACTACAGTTTCTAGTTCTTGTCTGCACTTACACTGTGGCCTTTTCCAGGCACAGTAACTGGAAAAGTAAACAGGCTTAAGACGGCTCAGCTATCACTCCCACATCTTTTCAACACAACCCACCCACCTTTCTTTGTCTTCTATCCTGTTCAGATTTAAACATCTCACTTGCTCCTGCTGCTCCAGTATGAGCATCTCTTTCCACCCATCTCAATTAACAGTTTCCAGAAAAGAGAAGAACCCAGGAGCTCCAACATTTGTGTTTGGAGACCTTGTGGTCAAAGACAGGATGCTGGGCAAGATGAAGCACTGTTTTGACCTGATGAAGCACTGTTTTGATCTGATGAAGCCTGCAGTCTTGTCAGAAACTTTTGCTTCATAAAGACAATTTCTGGGAGTACGTTTTCCTCGAGAAGTCATCTCTCACTGCCTAGGGACTTATAGTACTCCTAGCACGGAGAAAAACTCCCTGCTCTACCCACTGTGAAATTCTACCTCTCAGTAACTTCAGCTCACAGACAAAACCAATCTGCGGTGGCTTAACATCAGCATGATTAAGCCAAGCCACAGTGGCTGTTGACAAGAGCAAGCTAATGCGACTCTCTTCTGAGAGGAAAGCAGCCATTTGCTAGGGAGTAAGAACACAAGCAAGGACAGCCACCAGTGCTCAGACCAATAACTTCTTAAGCCTGCGTGTTGATGCATGTAAACTCTCCATATCTTTGCTCTCTTTCAGTTAGTCATAAGAGCTAGGCTGGAGTTATGGGGATAAGATTGTTTCTTCTTCAAGCCCTGAAATGAAAAGACATTTTCATTTCAGAAAGAAAACACATTTTCCATCCACACCTTCTAGCTTGGCTTGGGGGAGCGCTGCCCTCTTCAGCACACTCTCTTCTTGCTGGCTGGTGAAACAAAGGCTTGGCAGCAAGGAACTGAGCCCAAGGACACTCAGGGCTCCCAGGAGCAAGACAGGGAAAAGGTCATCCTTTCAGGATAAATGTCGTCTCCTGTCTAAAATCAGGGATCGTATACTTTTACTTCCCTGCTTCACTACTCTAGTGAAAACGTGAAGAAACCTCCCACTCAATGCTGTCAGCTTCCTTTTTTCAAGGAAATTATACATCATGCAGAAATGTTGCATAAGGTCTCCACCATGTATCTTTGAGCTTCTAAAGAAAACATGTGTCATCAGATGTTTTCTAAATTTCTAAGGAACTCTTCCTCCTCTTTTGTACTTCATTTTATATGGAGACAGATTTCCCATTCCACAGCAGTTAACTTCTCTGCTGTGAGCAAAGAGGGAGAAGTAACAGCTAAACACTTTCTCATACACTCTTTTTGGAAGGCTAGAAGTAAGAGTGATATTTTTCTGCTTTCTCCCTCTCTCCTTATTGTACCTTACTATTCCAAGATCAAGTTCACACGATAAAGTAGCACTGTGCTAAGGCCTCCGGTAGCCTCTACAGAAACCATAAGACTACCTGCTCTTGTACCTCCTTCAGCCCATTCCAAATTCCTTCTTACACCATGTCTTTGTGTTCTATCCTTCCAAACAAATCACATAACAAAAGTGTTACTGATAAAGAGAACCTACCATTGTGCAAGCAAAGCCTCTTCTGCAAACTCACCACCTCATTTTGTCTACATCATCTTCTGTTCTCACTTCTCCAGCAGCCAGATACTTTGCTTACACAGTCTTCTCGACCTACCCAGGACTCAGAGCCATGGTCAAGCATTCCACCAACCACACATCAGCTAAACTGTGACAACAGCATGGGTGCACAGATTTGGTCTACAGCAAACAACAAGCCACATACCTTAGCCTGCTTTGCAGTACACGAGAACATTTCAGATTTTCTCATGTTTGACAATGACTCAGCTAATACACATAACCTGGAACTCCATCCTAACTGAATCATGTCCCTGAATGCACAGCTTGGATTGCAGCCTACTCAAGACAAGGCACAGTCCTTCACTCACAGCATAACAGGTCACTCATACAAGCTAGCATGCTATACTTGTTTTAATATTCACCTGAATAATTCTGACTCTTCAAGTATTTAAGCAGGCTAAAGGTATCCACATGTTCTGTTCAGATTGGATAAGTAGAATTTAATATTCCATTTATCAACAATAAATGCCTCATTACTATATTTGTTTAGCTGATTTGATTTTCTTCACTACTTTTCTTAGTGTTGATGTAAGGCTTAGTTATTCTGGAGAACTTTTGTCATCTAATCCCCTTTTTATTTTTAATGCTATCGTTAAAATCTTTTTTGGTCTCAAGAACCTATTTAAAATGCACATATGTATATGTTAGGTCTATATAAGCAGGTCTACCTTTTGTAGGCCTACCTCTTCGGCTCCCATTTTACCATTAAGATGTTAACGTTCCACCTGCTGAAACTGGGTGGTGAAGTCCTTACTGATTAGCATCTAGCAAGTAATCCTCTGCCTCAGGAGTTGGGTTTTTTAAACAGTGGATTTTTGTTCTATTTTTTGTAACTTCCCAACTACCCCTTTTTTAGGCTTTTTTTTTTAATTGTGAATTCCCCAGCAACTGTAAGCAGCAGAGTTACATTACCTTCTAACCCTCAGAACCATCAGTTGCAGAGAACCCTGAAATAAAAGTTCAGTCCAGAAGGACTATCAGAATATTCAGCCATAGTCCTCCTAATTCCCCCACAGGCCACAAACACAACTCGCTTCCCTAACTCCAGTAAGAAAACACTTAGACTCGTGGTATAAAAGCATGGACAAAAGCTACGGCCAGGAAAGAGGGAATGCAGATGACAGTAAACTGTAACAGCGTCCCAGGCTGTTGCAAGAGAAAAATCAGATTCGTGCAGGAATGACTGCAAATCTTACACAAAACATCAAAAGCGGTGTTTTCCATTTGCATACTACAGACATACATGTTGCTACTCCTGGACAATACAGGGCTGCCAGCATCTACAGAGCTCTACACATCAGCAAAGGCAGGACCTAAGGGTGGCACCCACCAACAAGCCTGGGTCCCTGCCCACCACAGAATCCATACCTTTGGCTATATCCCTCAGCACAGGCCTAACAACAGGCAGCATCCCTGTGCAAAGGTTACACTGTCATTTTAAAGCCATGCTGCTGACCAAAAATGTTGGGATGATCTACCCATTCCTCCCTCTCCTTTGTCTGCCTGTTCCTGCGATGAAATAGTCACAAGGAGAGTACAACGTGCTGAAAGTTAACTTGGCACAGACCCCCACTCAAAAAAAAAAACCAACCAAACAAACAAACAAAAAACCCCACAGAAGGATTGTAATTCCCAGATGTGACCTGCTGTAGGAACACTGGTGCTTGTGCATGGGATGGAGCGGAAACAAGTGAACCGGGGAAGAACACAAGGAAGACTGTCCCTTTGGCCAGCAGCACAGGCCTGGCTCAGACCGCAGCAAACCACACCCATGCCCCAGGAGCAGACTTCTTAAAATAGCTACCAGAAAATTATGAGGATTGAGCTGCACCTTAAATCTAACCCCTTCACTGAGGTCGCTTGCCTCTTTCCACTCTGGGTTAATAGCCCTGAATCTTCCTAGGACAGAGGTAAAGCCTTCCAAAACACTGTCAGATGGAGACACCACCTCCCTTTTTCCAGTAACTCACTAGTCAACATGTTCGACATCTTCCTACATTAAAGAGATAAAATGCACAATCAACTGAAGGGCCTAAAACCTTCTCACTAGTGTCCTGACAACTAGTGACCAGACCAGACCCTCTTGGGTCCAGCTGCACTAGAATTCCCTTGTGCACACTGGCACAGCCTGAAGAGGAGGAAGAAAGAACACGCTCCACTGCACAACTCAGGGAAGCCTACCGTAGGGTTATCAAAGCCTTGGTATGTGACTCACAGAAGGACTGGGTGGATCCCAACAGAGATTAGGTACAAGCAAGACACAGAAAAGCTTGGATATGACAAGGACTAGGCAATCCTGGATACTTCCAGGGAAAGAAGTTGAGGAATGGGGAAAACAGAGGACCAAAACATCAGTTCCTCAAGAACAAAGGTGCTACCAAAGTCAGACACCAGCTGACTTTGACACCAGAACTGACGGGAAGGTGCAAATCTCCGATGACTTTTGTACGTTTAGTTCCAAATATTTTTTTTCCTTTTTTTACAATAGCCAGAATTTTCAGTTCCTCTGCCCTGTTTCCACCTACGTCCCTCTCCCATTTGCTGAATCTTGCAGATCTCTCTAGCTCCCTCCACACTGCTTCCTGCCCAAGCCTCTTCCAATCCCCTTGTCCTATGGTTACTTGCCCAGTCCTACTCTTTTTACTGCTTGCCATGGTCACTGCTACCATGCACTTGTGTACTAGGTCTGCTTGGGATGGAGTTAATTTTCTTCATAGCAGCCCATATGGTCCTGCGTTTTAGATCTGTGACCAAAACAGTGTTGATAACACACCAATGTTTTAGCTATTACTGAACACTGCTTGCACAGCATCAAGACCTCTCTTTCTCACTCTGCCCAGTCCTAGAAGTAGGCTGGGGATGGGCAAGACATTGGGAGGGGACACAGCCATGACAGTTGACCCCAACTGATCAAAGAGATATTCCCTACCATATGTCATGGTCAGCAATAAAAATGAGGGGGTGGGGTGTTTTTCCAAAGTAGCCATTGCTCAAAGAAGTCTGCTGGTGGGAAGGGGTGAGTGCTTTTACATCACTTGGTTCTCCACCCAACTTTGTGTCCCCCCCCTTCACTTATTAAATCATCTTTATCTCAACCAACAAGTTCTTCATGCTTTCATGCTTTCGCCCTCCTAATTCTCTACCCCATCCTGCTGAGGGGGAGTGAGCAAGTGACTAGGCTGGGCTTCACAACTTGTTTCCAGATCCCTACCCACCTCTGACTCTCTTTTACTATGAAAGACTATGGAAGTACAAGACATCCTCTAGGATGCAAATAAAGACTGATCCACGCCTTACAAGACTTTCTTACGTGCTGTTTTAGAGCAGGGAAACTTCATCTGATATGCAGAAGTCAAAGTTCACTAACAGAGCAGTACATCCGGGAATTCACCATACAGAGGAGGGGTTACTGCAGGACTATGGTTTCCACATCTTCCTTTGCTGTGAGGCGAGAACGCATAAAATCATACTTGTATGTTCCGTACTTATAGCATGACATGTTCTGCATATACAAACTTAGGATAACCTAATCACTTAACTCCAGCTTCAGAAGAGTTTATATAGATGACTATTACTGCCTGCACTTGGAGGAAACCTAGATTCGGCTAGTTCTCCTGTCAAGAACATAACCAACAAGGCCCTTCTTCAGGTCACACGTAGGAGCAGGGTGCAATGTGAGAATTCATATTCTAAAAACCTTGTGTCCCCTGCCTTGGACAATTGATTAACTCAGGGCAATTAAGGAAACACCTGAGCCCACTCATGGGGGCCCCTCCACCTGCTTCTGCCCTCCTTTTTGAAGTGTCAGGGTCCTGCTCCCTGGACTGAGCCAACAGCATCATTAATTTTATAGGGTTTTTTGATAAATTACATTGCCATTAACGCAATAAGCAAATCCAGCGAATGCCCAGGCCAACACATGGCAGCGTGAGATGAGGGAGGGAGGAAGGGTAAAATTGGGAATCCCCATTTTGGCAATGGTGAAGAGGATCACTGTGTCCTGTAGGATACTGATTATTTTTGATCTCTCAGCTTTGCTTAGAGACAGAGCCAACTTGCATCTAATCCTACCCTGAACTGCCAGAAAAAAAAGCAGTTTAAATCCACTGGCCACAACATCCAGACAGCACTTCTATGCTGTACCAGCACAGCCGTTATGTAGCTGTATGATCAATAGGACTGAGAAAATAATATCTCTCAATACCTTTTTTCCTTCAACCGAGTTCATTTTCAGCCAGATCATCTCTGCAGTTCTGTTTGTATAGAACAGCACAAACGGACAGCATACAGAGGAGCTGTTCTTGTCCTGTGGCAACACCAGCTTAAATGTACTCCAAACTCGATATCACCCAGATAGCCTACAGCCACACCACCCTGAACATGGCCAGTATGTTCTCATGACACTGTAAAATCATAGGAGTACCATAAAAAAAAACCAAAATCAAACACAAAAACCCCACCACCAAATCCATATACACAATCAAATCTTTTTTTTTTTGACAAACACCTTTAACCGCACTGTCAAGTCTCAAGACCAAAGGAGTCTGTCCATGCCGGCCACAGATGATTCTGCCTTTCTAAGGACTAAGACCATTAATCACATTAAGCCAAGGAACTATCAATAACATTTTTCACTCTGTGTTCAACCTGTAGTGTTAAATATCAATGGCAATTTTTTTTCTTTTTGTTTTTAATATGATATAACAGCCAGAGCTCTGGAGGCAAAGATTTATGAAAAGTTTTTAAGCAGGGAGCAGAGGATTATTTTTTTTACCCCTTTGTGAGAAATTCAGAACTTCCTCTGTTTATTCAGGAAGATTCAAAAGTAAGATAACAGGACAACACAATCAGGTGTCGGCTTCATACAGCTGATGACTGATTTTTCCACTCATACCATTTAAAACTGTGTTTAACATTTCTATTAGCAACCTACTGAACTAACCACATTCTAAAAGCAACCAGAATTTGCTAGAGTCCAGATTTTCCCCCATTCATGCCAATGCCTTGTGACATAGTTCCCATGACATCTCTCATGGAGCGGAAAGACACAGGAAAAAACATTGAGCAATCCTGATATTTTTACGATCAACAAAACCTTAGAAAGGAGCATATATTTCTATGTGAACAGAAAGAAAGGAAGGGAATGTTAAAACAAAAATAAAAACCAGCCCAAACCTGCCAAACTGCCTAATGGGAAAGAAACAAAAAGCCACATTAAGGTAAGTTTGGTTTGTGATGGTCACTTTTAGAAGTCAGAAAGAAAACATCACAGTTGCCAACAAATACCTTTCTGTCAGCCCATATGCTGACAGCCCATGCTCCATATTGTGTATGGTAACTTCTGCTCTTAAGTGAACCAGGTTTTCTCCCCTCAGTTTATAAAAATCTCAATTTTTATAAAAGAAATTGAATTGTGAAACAAAGCATTAAGGAACCCAGCAAAATATGCAAGAACTAGAAGGCAGCAATACTGCTTAAAAATGACTTGATGCTCAGAACACTGAAAGAGTTCCATGGCTTTCAAATGAGCCTCACTACAGACACAGAATTATTCTAGGTGCTCTAGTTCACTCATCCGTCTTACCTCCTGTACCCCCTCTGCTTTTAGGGCAAAGTCCTGACTCTGCTAAAAGTCACTAGAAGTTTGGCTGCCATCTGCAGTGCAGCAGAACATCCCCACTGCTATGGCTAGCACTGTGATCCTCCTGCTGCTGTGGTAGCCAACAATTTATTCACCTCATACAGGCAGGGTGCAAAGCTCTCTTTCTGGGTTCTTTCAACAAACTGGGCCACGGATACTACACTGACTTTTTTCCCCACCTACATACTATCTCCAGGATCCCAAAACTGAACACAGTTTTGGCTTGAATTTCCAATGACTGAAGGAGCGTGATCTTTGTAGGTCCAAAACCAAAGTCCTTCATAGTCTCAATGTGACCTTTGCACTTTAAGCATTGTATTTGCAAGTCTGAGATTTTATCAGACAGAAACCTGACCCAGCAGAGCACTGTGAAAACAAGTAATCCCTATGTGGAGAGTGGGGATTCTGAAGATGCCAAAGCTACACTGCAGCTTCTGTGTGTCACAGGTTCCCACAGGAGAATGAAGAAGCATATGCTATGTACTTCTCTCTCCTCCCCCATGCCCAGATGTTTAGTGACATGAGACTGGGATAGGTGGCAGTGCTTTGAACTTGGATAGAGAAGCAGGGAGGCTGGGAAGGCAGGGATTCAGGAGGAGAAGGCTGGCAGAGGATGAGGCTCTACCAACAGCACCCTGGTGTTTGCAACAGATATTTGCAAGGCTAGAAACTTGCATGCCAAGTCAAATTTGCTGCTTATTTACTTCATGCACTTATGCAAATCAGTCTAACTTTCAGAGTCTTAATTTTCTCATAGAGACATGACAGATTATTTTATCTTCAGAAAACATTAACATGAGAACATTTACATATAGGAAACAACACACATAACAGCAATAATGCAAGCATATAAACAAAAAGAGGGTCTTGCTGATTTAGTTTAGTGAACAACAGTAAAGAGTTTGTATTTGTATTCCTGATCTCCTACGCTAACCAACCACTGCAGAATCAAAGTTTTATAGAAAGGAAAAGGTAACACAGCTAGTTAATTTATTTTTTTTTTTAAGGAGGATATTATGATACTTGCTGCCACAATTACCCTTTCCAGTTGCCCAGTTACCATCATCTCTCCCTTCCAACAGTATGTTGGTTGGAATATGGAATTTCATTTCCTGGATAAGTCTACAGCACCCGGACTCAGATGCTCAGAGTAGCAGCAGCATGCCAACTTATGTAATGTAATGTAAGGTAATAATCTGCCTTCACACACACACAAAGTTACAAGAGGATACTCAATTAATCATGGATTCCTAACAGTCATTTAGAACTATCTGAAAAAGCACTGCAGGTGAGATGAAGAAATTGTATCTAAGACTGAACACGGACAGACTGACTCACAGTATGCACACAGAGTCTGAGCTTCTACACTTGTCCTCCACACACACCTGGTCCCAAAGCTCTGCTGGCTGCAGAACAGGATCTCACAATCTTAATTAAACAAGAAAACCTGAAGACTTCTGGAATAGTACGGGAGGAAATCTCAGGGAGTTGTTCTGAACACTCAGTAGCAGAACCAGCTGCTTAAAGCCTTCAGGAAAAGCAAGAAGAGACTGTTCTTTTTTTTTAAAAAAGGGATGCAATAGGTCCTATTTTTGGCACATCCAGGAAACTCCCAAAGCAACAGAAAAGCCACTGAGAAATCCCTTAGACTAGAGGAATGATAAGAAGATCCACGTAGAGCAAGCCATGCTGCTTGGCTTATCCAGCAATAGCAGCTACTTCTGATGACAATAAGAAAGGTTTTACATCTGTCTTCAATTAAAAAAATGAGTTTTGTTTGTACTTCTCATGTTCATAGCCCTATGTAAGGGCTATGGACACGAGGGCTATGCTCCTCAGGCACACAGGAAGAATTGGGATTAAGAATTCCTTTGTTTAGTATTTCACCAGAAGTGAATATTAATAATTTACTTCTAGAAAAAAGCCCCACCCATTTAAAAAAAAACAAACCACCACACAAAACCAAACCATTGAGAACTTTGACAATTTTTCCTTGAGCAAGAAGTAACACAGAATACAAAATAAACAGCATTTTCATATACAGGGATGAGAAGAATATTTTTACAATAAAGGCTATTTTCCTAAACTCCTTAACACCTCAGGAACCAGGGGCAAATACGGTTTGGGTGTACGAGGCTCCCCTTGCCCAGAGTGCCTCCTCTGTAGTGCACTTGGACAGGAAATTAACTGTACTATAAAAATCACACCCATTTCCCACTGCAGCCTTCACGTTCACACAAGTTCGAGACAAACGGGGCACAAGTATTATTACCCATGCCAAGCACGGGGGGAGGGGGTTGTGTGTGTGTATCCTAAACATACTGATCAGTGATACTAAGAAATTCTAGTGTTAAATGCAGGAGCGGGCAGCTATTTGGTTCTGCCTACTACCATTGAGAAGGACAGACAACAAACGGCCTAGCTCATAGAATCGTCTAGGTTGGAAGGGGCCTTTTAAGATCATAATGTCCAACCATTAATCTAACACTGCCAAAAACACCACTTAATCACGTCCCTCAGCACCATGTCTACCTGTCTTTTAAATACCTCCAGGGATGGTGACTCAACCACTTCCCTGGGCAGCCTGTTCCAATGCTTGACAATCCTTTCGGTAAAGGCATTCTTCTGGTATCCAATTTAACCCTCCCCTGGCGCAACCTGAGGACGTTTCCTTGTTACTTTGGAGAAGAGACTGACCCCCACCTCACTACAACCTCCTTTCAGGTAGTTGTAGAGAGCAATAAGGTCTCCCCTCAGCCGCCTTTTCTCCAGGCTGAACAACCCCAGTTCCCTCAGCCGCTCCTCATAAGACTTGTGCTCCAGACCCCTCACCAGCTTCGTTGCCCTTCTCTGGACGCACTCCAGCACCTCAATGTCTTTCTTGTACTGAGGGACCCAAAGCTGAACACAGTACTCGAGGTGGGGCCTCCCCAGTGCCGAGTACAGGGGGACGACCCCTTCCCTGGCCTGCTCCCTCCGGGCGCCCGGCAGAGAGCCGCAGCCGCGGAGCTCGGGGCGGGGGCCACGCCAGGCTCCCCGCCGGCAGCCGGGGACGTCGCCGTTCCCCCCCAGCTCCGCGACCCCGGGGCGGCACGAGCCCGCCCGGCCGCCTGAGGAGGGACGGTTACGGGTTTCGCCGCTCCCCGCGGCGCCGCCGTTAACGCTCGCTGTACCCGCCCCGCTCCCTCCGCCCCGACACCGGCGAGGGGATCCGGGCGGCTTCGGGGGGGTGGGGGGTGGGGTGGTGTCCTGGTTTGAGGTAAAACAGGACCATTTTTGTTCAGTAACTTCGCTTCTTAGCTGGGCCTCTTTTAACTACTGAAATTAACAGCATATTGTGCAGACAATATTCACTTTCTCAGAGTGATAAGACCAATGTTTATAGCTGATGCCCAGGCATGGTATGCAGAGAGG